>JAHZNB010003037.1:0-18468 GCA_027744295.1 Callyntrura guangdongensis | reverse complement strand
TAAAAATCTATTAACACGGTTAGATATTGGTAATAGATAGCCGAAATCGAATGTCGAAACAGATGTATAAGCTATAAACTCATATTATAGGCAGTTTCTAAACAATATTAATCACATAATGCCTAACCGTATGGAAGGGCTCAAGGTGGACTACCATTTATACCATAATGTTACTTGCACAACACAAAATACATAAAAATTAAATTAATTTTTATTACTACTTTAACATAGCTAATGCACTAAAAATAATAAAGCAGTGCACACAAACGTGTACTGTGTACGATCATTCATGTACATAATATATGAATGGGCTTTTTTGCTGAGGAAATTAAATCAGGTGGGCGAAAAAAACCTTAGTTGACAGACAGTCATGCATACAGTGATTATATTGGACGTTATATGGAAATCTTTTAATTCTGTCATGTTTCAAATTGACTCCATTATAGCACAATCTAGTTACCTACATTTTCTCATAATCTAATTTCCGATGGTACGAAAACACATTAGAAAGTTTCATTTAAATATTTTTTCTCTTAAAAATCTGCCAAAATACACCTTGTTTGTATTTTTCCTGTTCGTGTATACCATCCCATTAAGTACATCGTTTAAAACTCGCTTGAAATAAGAAAGAAATAAGGAAACTTGCAGTGAAAAATTTAAAATGAAACAGAAAATAAGTTGTATTAAGAATGAAAAATGAAATAAATGGATTAACCAGTTAAAGTAAAATGGTGAAAACTCCCTATTGGTCCAACAATTCAACAGTTGAAATAATAAGAAAATTTGACAAATAACTGTTTTTATCTATCTAGTAAAAATAATTTATCCAGGAAACCTTTTAAGTCCAATTCCGAACGTGTATTCTGATACGTTTGCTTGTACATTTTACATGAATAACGGCACATTTTAAAACCGTATACATTGAGTAGTATTGAAAGTCAAAGCCACGGATGCATTACATATATATGATTCTTTTACCAAGAAGACTATCACACTATTTATAACGAACATTTCTCTTTCTAATTTTTAGTATTTGTAGCATTTTTTCTCTTTTTGTTGTCAAATTATAGTTCTTTTCCGAAAACCGACGAAGAACGTGCAAGAATAAGAATAAACTGTTGTATAATAATAAAATTAGCTGCATCATGCATTAATTATTGAAAGTAGTAATTTTTTATAGATTGTATAGAGAATATCATCATTATATGTAATCCTACGTTACATAAATGAATTTCTTTTCCTGTCAAGAACAGGGTGAATTCTATATTTGTAGTATATAGTAGTACATTTAGGAATAAATATATAAGATTAACAGTATTTTTCAATAGCTTGGTATTAACAGTAGTTAAGTTTTATAGTATTACAACAGTATATAGTATTAGTGTAACAATAGTATATAGTGGTAATATTATAATAATTTTTTAGTAGTTTCTCTAAAAATGGATGTGTTTTCAATCGTATACTTCGTTTTCATTGGAAGGTGATTTTGCTGTCACTTTTTCACTTGCACTGTAATGACCCACCGTAAGAGGGTGTGGGTCAGCCGTTGGCAAACTGAAAAAAGTTGGGCAAAGTTCAGTTTCATATTTGTTTAACTTTTAAAAGTACATATAAAACCGTACTTGGTAAAGATTCTATGTTGTAGTAAATAGCATCCTATGTTTACATGTTTGATTTTTATATAGCGTATTATTGTAATTATATATTTTAGTATTAAAATTGGTATATAATTTGTAGGTCTCTATTTTCACATGTTTTTAACAATTTTAAGTAATCCAATTATTCAAAACAAACCTTATATATTCACGCAAACTGATTTGAGAAACGGCAGAGCATTAACAAAATTATTCTTGCTATGAAAATTGATATCTCGTCCTAAATAATGCCAACCAAACAAAGACTGAAAGAAACACAAACATAATATCTAATAATAAATAGTGTGTAATAAAATCAAGTATATATTTTTTACAATAAAACCAGACTACGACGTGTAAATCTACTTTCATTTTCGATTCCTTGTCACTTTACAAAAAAGTTACCAAAACCTTATTTTCTACACTAGTACACAAACACGACCATGTAATTTATACTTTATAACAATGAAACAATAACATGAATGAATAGAAAGAATATTTTTCAGATTAATTTTTTTGTCATGCCATGTACGCGAATATTATTTGAATACAAATTTTACATATATATTCATATATCTAATGTTTATCATAATTATTATTACTGATCACTATTCCTTCTTTTCATATCATATTATACCTATACACAAAAAATTAATTAATATAGATAGAGTAAAATTACATGAGGGTTGAGCTTCAGTAGTAGTGTGATTTTTAACAAACACTCGTTATTACGTTGCTTCTTGAATTCCTTTGAAAAGAAAGTATTTCATTATTTTGCCGACGACAACTCAACGGATATCCAAAAAGCGTCGTGTGTCTTCTTAAGTTGTGTTTTTAAATAACAGAGAAATAGAGATACAACCTAACTATTTTTATAGTACGTAATTATTGAGGTCTCTCTTTTACACATAATAAAAACGGTGTGTGTACAGGATTTAACGTTTCTTCCGAGGACTACTAGATAGTTGCGGCTGATTTCAACACTCATCGGAGAACTCGTCGTCCTGTAAAATACATAAAAAAATAAAACATGACATTATTAGANTCATCGGAGAACTCGTCGTCCTGTAAAATACATAAAAAATAAAACATGACATTATTAGACAGACTGTAGTAAAAAAAATGCGAGAATAGACAGAAAAATGACAGACTGATTTTGTAAGCAAATTCTCCAAAATCAAAAGTACACGTTATTTGGACTACACAGGATGACTAAAGCTAAAAAGACGCTTATATCGACAAGTGACAATAATACAAGGAATAAACGGTTAACGCAACGAAAACACAGGGTCAAACTGTCAAAAAATGTTTTACGATGTTGTTTGTTAACCATGTGCTTGTCAAAAGACCATGTTGTTTTTAGTTAAAAACAACAACTCAGACGTATATAACCATAATTCAGTCAATTGGACATCTACATAAAAAACGTTAACATACCAATTTAATTATTAGAAAAGTATCATTCCAAAAATCCAACACGATACCTAGTTGTAATATTTTATGTAACGTTATTTTTTTTAAACTAATTTGGTATGAGTCCAACACAAAAAATACTGGAGTAAACCTTGGCACTAACCCAAATACAATCAAACAATCATCTTAATTCTTTCTGCGCTTATGCGTAATTTCATTCTCTTCATCGTCCTCCTCATCTTCATCCCCTTCATCATCACTATCACCAACATGGGGTTGTAAAGGTGGAAAATCAGGGATTTGTTCTCTCGGATGCCAAGAGACCGACCCAGGTCGACTAGCGGAACTTGACGAAGAGGACGGACAGCCCGCGCTAGCTTTTAGCAGGCCCTTTAGTAATGTCAAGCATGAAATATGTATGTTATTTCTCCAGTTGTAGGCATTTTGGCATGTTCTACATTTTTTCTAGCTGCTGTACCGTGAACGAATTCTTCCAAAACTTTTAATGTTTTCGTCTGTTTAAAGAAGAACCTTGCACATTATCAATGTAAATACGTATAGCACAACAAAAACTTCATAAAGCTTGATGGATGCAATTCTTACATTTTTGTTATATGTGCACGTTCGCATCTCACCATATAGTTATAGAGTGATTATATATGTAAGAAATTGAGAAACAAGGCCATCTTAATTATGCTTTCCTATATGGTGTATGCCTGTCCAAAG
The DNA here is from genome assembly GCA_027744295.1 of Callyntrura guangdongensis. Taxonomy (NCBI): domain Eukaryota; kingdom Metazoa; phylum Arthropoda; class Collembola; order Entomobryomorpha; family Paronellidae; genus Callyntrura; species Callyntrura guangdongensis. Next base: position 14,695 of record JAHZNB010003037.1, on the reverse strand, counting down.
AAACTACAGACGCCGGAACCCCACTGGGTCGAAAGTGGGAAAATAGCCAAAAAGAAAAGGGAACAAGGAAATATAGTAAAAACACAGACGAGATAAAAAAGGAAGATGCAAGTATTTTAACATTATTTTTCAATCGAACGTACTTGTCATCTACCACTAAAAACGAAGGGTTGTTTTTCATATGCCCTAATCATAATGTATAATTCATGAAACATGGTGAAAAAGGGAAAAAACTTAAACTTAGAAATTTCTTGTAATTTTTAACGTCGTATATAAAATAAAAAATTACACAGGCCTTATAAATTTAGCATAGATACATTTGAAGGAAATCATGAAAAATCGAGAGAGGATGAATTCTGCTGAATTATGATATATTATTATTTGTTTATACTCAGAGCACCTTATGAGTTATGAATGAAACAGATTAATAATTTTGTTGTTGGTATTTATTTGTCTTCAGATGTAATGTACCATTCTGGGAAAGAACCTATAATTATAATAATGTCATGTCATCCATCGCATCACATATTTTTGTCAAGTTTTACCCTCTTCTGTATATACAAAACCCTTAACTATTTTTATTTTTTGTATTCCAAAGTGTGTACTTCGTCAATCAACAAACAATATCCCACCATGCAAGTAGGAGAAAGCGGTATGTACAAGAAAAGAAACTTATTTGAGCATTATTATAAAAATGTAAAAAATAAATCAGTTGTTTTTCTTACACTAACCGGGTGCATACTACTGTCGTACATCGAACCGTCACCATATCCGGTCTGTAATTAAAAAACAGAAAATTATTATTTAAAATTGATACTATAGATCAGGAAGTCACTGTTACTAAACCTGTCCAAGAAATTATTGGCGAAAAGTGCCTTGATAAAAAGCAAAAAGTTCTGACAGAGGTGGGATTCGAACCCACGCCCTCATTCGAGGATTAGAATTCTCAGACCATTGCATGTTATTCAATGGCAAGCTTGCGCTTGAGTCTAACGCGTTAGACCGCTCCGCCACTCTGTCAGGAATGAGAATCATTTACAAACAACCCGAGCTGCCTCTTCAGAGCAGTAAAGTAATGACTGCTTTGGTGCTGTTATGTTCGTTGTTCATGATCATGAATGATGATGATATTGATGATCATGATCATGGACAAAGAAGATAAGCTTATTTTATTAGCATCGATATCAGAACGATCATTGCATTGCGTATTATGTTGGTAAGTGATCAATGGGTGTTTGTCATTTATTTATTGCTGCATTGCCAACTTGTATTTTATATATATTTTCTCTCATCTTAGCGAGTTCGTTAATTGTAATTACTTTAAAGTCGAAGTCTGCTATTTTCCAGTTCATTCTAATAAATTTGACATATTTCGTTACAGTTTGGACAGCACAACACATTTATTATGCAGCTCTAGCTAAATAAGTTTGCACACGTGCCACCATATACAAGGTGGTGGTGGTGATTTTTTGACTTACCTGTGAGGGGGTGTAATCGCTGCCATTCATTGTCATATTATACGGGTCTTGACCTGGACCTGGTGACATCATCGGACCTGGAGTCCCCCCACCTACCATGTTATAAGGCGATTGACCGGCAGCTGAAAAGTCAAATATGGAGAAAATACATATCACATTAATTAAGTTGTAATTTTGCATAATTAAAAGATGGTAAATCACGGGAACGGGAATGTTATAATTTATAATAAAATGAAGATAGTAAAAAGAAGGAGAAAAGAAATGCGTGTATAGTGCACATTTCAAAATAATTATTTTAAACAAAAAAATATTTTACACCTACACAACCACCACAAGAATAAAAGCCATCATGCAATTTAGTCTCTTGACATCTTTTTGCGTTTCAATTATTCAACTAACTACACTATAAACTACCAAGAAAGTTTAAAAAAGTAGAGATTCATTATTTTTAATTTCATCATCCATGCCTCACTCGTTTCATTCCTTTTATGTGCATTTAAAATTGTTTCATGTGTATCTTCATCATTAAACATTTTATACGTAATTTGCGAATGTCTTTTGAAACAAGTAAAGTATGCTAACAAGTAAAGTATATAAAATCCTTGTGAAATGTGTGCACGAAAGAGAAATAAGTGAAGTGAAGGGAAACTTCATAATACACAAATCGTAAATGGTTCTTTATGTTGTAATAAAGTCATAGACGATTACGATTATGTAATTCTCGCAACAGGTCTAGCGAGTTATTATGGATGTCCTCTGCATATGAGGGTGTATGTCGTCGTGCCACATTGGGGAAGCGACAGAGAAAGACACACTCACACATTTTATTCCATTTTTACTACCGACAACAAACCATTTAAACCGTCGTAAAAATTATAGAGGACAAATATTTATTTGAAAGATGGCAAAAGAGTGTCGTCATAAGTGAGTCTGCCTGCCACCACACCGCACAGTGCAGTGCTCTAACAACATCACCGTTGTTGTCGGTATGAATCTCCTTTCCACGCTGTGCAAATAACTGTAAAAATTAAGGGTCATAAAATAAAGTGGGCTTGCCTAAACCCCCTTCCATCTAACAACGCATTACAATCGCACTCCACTTTCTTTTCATCTATCCTTCTCCGCCGCCACTGATGCGTACTTTGTTGCACACCTACTTATTGAATGTTTGTACAGTTTGGAGCACTTTTTGAATAGTGCCTTCTTTCTTTACCCTATAATGCATTACCAGTGGTAGTAGATGTAGTGACAGTAAATACAATTTCTCTGTTACTAAATAAAACTTCTTTGTTTATACTTTGCTTCTACGCTGCCTTTTGTGACAAATAAACAATCGACTCCACCACACACACACATAGGACAATAAAACCAAAAGGACGGGTTTCAAAATACAAAATAAAATTGAAAAAAAATTCACCACAAAAACATGTAAATTTTCTGTTTTGTAAACTTTAAAAATTCTTTTAAACACCGGTTCGATTATTTCCGAAATGTTTATTGTATTAAAACGGTATTTTGTGTGATTAAAAGTCCTATTTATTAAGATACGCAAGTCAACAAAACAAAACTTGTATCTATTTTCAATGCATTGTATGACAGGCACCAGAAAGGTACACCCCTTTTCAGCCCTTTTTCTCCAAGCTTCAAAAATTGTTTTTAGGGGTGAAGGGTGACAAATCGTTTTCTTTCCAACCTTCAATTCTGATCCAACCGTGCGACAAAACATGGGTGTAAATCGTTGTTGGTGGCCTATTAAAACCCTTCCTTTTTGAATGTACAAGCGAAAAAAAATTGTGCATCATTCCTGAACGGTGTGGATTATAGGTATCCAAAGTGTCCTTTACATGACATAGTATGTGTCTGCAACTACCGCACAGTTTTTCCTTTTTTTGCCTCTTTACCCTATCATATCGCATGTCCATAACAAACATTCCGCATTTTTATATGTATGAAGAGAGACGTAAAACGAATCAAGTCCACTTTTCAGAATACTTGATATCAATGTTATAAAATGCTTGCATCGTAGAGAGTTCAAAGTACGACTTGATTGTCCATGAAACTAGTTGCTTGGAAAACAGAATACGTTTAGCAGTAAATGGAGCAACCATTCCACCTAGGAAAAAATGGGGTGTTCTTTTGTAACTCTGAAACGTAAAGTAACCCAAAGGCTCGTAATAATAGTCATAATAATAATCGTAGTAGTAATATGAAATAGCGTAATAGCATCTCTGGCACATTTTTATTGAAATCTCAAAGGCTCAATTAGATCTTTCTTTCTAGTAGCTTTATAGGGCCATTAAATGATACTTTACACTCTATTTAGAAACATGCATTTCTCTCTCGCACACACACGGTTTAAACATTGCTCTACTGAGAACTTTTCTGGGGGTATCGACAGAAAAAGATTGATAACTCAAGATTGAAACGAATAAGAAAAAAGTTTTTAAAAAGTTTGGAAAATAACAGAATACTCGGTAGCGACTTAAATAAATGACGATAACTGTCTATACAAACAATTACTATAATGCAAAGATTAAACAAAGCAGAAACTAAAGAAACGATTCGCTTTGAATTGAAGGAAATAGTGAAATGAAATTGCGAACGGAGCTGAATAGTTTGATTATGTTGTTGTCTTACCTCCTTCCAGAAAATCATCATCCCTCAGTCTTGACGGACGGAATTTTCCTCCTGTTATTTTCATTGGATTGAATTTGATGAACATGAAAAAAATTATAAAAATACACCCAACATTTAGCAAAGCTTGCACACAAAATAAATACCTTTCGATGCAATCATTGAATGGATCATGTTTTTTTTGTAAAATGTGACGTTTGTATGAGCAGCAAATCTAATAAATTAAATGTCTTCATTTCATAGTTTCAAGCGAATACACAACGTTGTCGTATGACTGGAAAGTACAGAAAAGCAGCAGCAAAGTTTATTGTGGTACATAGTTCGTTGTAAATGTAGTAATAAATCGGCAGCAGTGTCTTTTGGTTGTTTGAGCATTACTTGAGATGCTCATTGGGGTAAAGCGCAAGGTCTTAAGGGCAAAATTCCTGGAGTACAATCTATCTTGAATAATAATCTCTTGTAAAAATTCCGAGATGAAGTTTCACGATTTTTTCTTGCCTTTTAACACACATAAACCTCCTTGGACTTGGCGATGACGATGATCGTATGTGTACTTGGGATTGCATCCTACATGATGATAATACACAAGCTGAACTGTGTACAATTGTTCCCAGCTTTATTAGCATCTTCACCATTTTACCATCCCTCATGACTCAAAAAGACGAAGATGATGGCATTGTAAATCTAACCAAGAGATCTTCTTGTCGGAACGCACATCGCACATCTCTCTCTCTCTCTCACTACTTGACTACATACACACATACCATCCTACAAGCATCTCTTCTCTTGGTGGTGCATGATGTTTAGACAACGACGAAATATCAGCAGAAAAAAATCTCTGAAAACTAAGTAACCAACAACCGAACCCTCCATCCACGTCGGCTTTAGAAGCTTATCTTTGGTGAGCAAGCCTCGCGATGCCCAAAACCAATCTAATTGCTTATTCAGGAAATCTTGCACTACAAAAAGTGGAGACGAAGAGCAGCATTTCTTGTCTCTAGCCAACACCACCGGGTCATAGTAGATGTGAGCGTTTGTACGTATACATGCATTCATACTACTTACATGCACAAACAACTGCCAGAAGCAAATTTTTTAAGTAAACGATACCAAACCTTCCTCAAGTTGCTGAGTGAGAAAGACTGGAAAATACCAAGAAAAAATGGAAACTTGTTTCTCCAGATTTTCTAGAGTTTCTCTGAAAGATTGGATAAGAAAGAGGCATGTACATTGACTACATATTGCGCATTTTTATACATGTTGCCTGAACGTACTTGTATGTATGTACTCAGCACACATACATAATCATGTAATATGTGTAATGTATGTACTTGGTTATATAGTCACCACAACTTGAAGTGATATATTATTGTAATAGTAGAAGCCTAGAAAACCAGCAGAAACAGGCATGCTTATTTACAGCGATATAATATCGAACTCTTTTTCATAGCCGAATAAAGCCAAGTGCACTTGAGAGCATTTGTCGTTTTGTTCTTCTCTCTTTTTGAAAATAAGATCCATTCCATAAAAAGCGACTTGTTTTTTTGTAGACATTTTTTCTTTCATTCTCCACGAAAATGTACGTACTACTCTCATGATGATGATGATGATGACGACGACGACGGGGATGATGATGATACAACACTGCACTGTTAACGTATGAGAAATTCATGAAAAAGCCAACTATTATTTCTACAGCCAATAGTATGAATTGCCGCAATACAACATTTGCAACTTATTGCTTGATATTTGTTAAGGCAATAGTCGCGAGTGTTGTTACTTTTCTACAATTTGGATTTGGAACAGGCAGCATTGGAGTCCCAAAAAATTGTGTCTACTTCTCGAACACACCAAGTGCGCTTCTGGAGACAGGATTCCGGAATCGTTCTCATACATATATACCTACCTACATACATGTACGCGTCCTACAAAAAAAGACATCTATTTCCCGTTGCCTCCAGTTTTCAGCCAGCTCCCCATATACTACACACTTTATAATGATAATAATAATATATAAATACGTACACATCTATCTAACCGAGTCACTCATTCACTCACTCAGTTTTCTCACTCAAAGACGTGGTTCAAGTTGAATGCTTTGATGGTGATGGTGGGAAATGTGTAAGGACTCTGGGGCTACATTAACTACCTTCCTTCTTTTTCGTTTTGGTCTCATAGCTTTTGGGCTTTCGTCTCAAAATCCTCCGTCTCTCTCTCTCTCTACTTGTTTCTACGTCTTCCTACAATTTCCATCTCTCTCTCTCTCTCTGCGCGAGAGAGTTGATTCTTCTTACGTAGGCATATATAGATATATTACAGTATGAAAATGAATGTTCTCTCTAGTCCCTTACTAAGTAGAACGCTCACTTTGAGTGAAATGTATCAGCCTTTTTTTATATATTATATCGCCAAACCAGCAGCCAGCCAACATGTCTCAAAAAAACAAGCCAGCGACAAAGTACACATTACTTTCATATATTACATCTATCTCCTTTTCTGGTGAGTATGTCGCGTGTGTACAGTAAAAAAAAGTTACATACGAGCTTACAGGCAGGGAAAAAAGGAAGTAACACAAACCAAGCAAGAGCTGATGTTAATACCAAGTTACATACTAGCTAGAATGTATCCATATACTAGTATTTCTCACATTTTCCCTTATAATACTTTCTATTCCGTAGGTGGAGCACATAACTTGGAAGTTGGAAGAAGAAACTGCATCTACTTACTAACTACAACTACTACCCCTACTCCCACCACCACCGCCACCACTCCTGGTTGATAATATACGAGAAGTTGGAGAGATGTTGTTGGATGATATAAAATCCCATTCCCGGTTCCCTTATTTCCTTCCCATGGCTTCCTTTGGCTTGCAAGCTGGAGAGTTCCATTTCATTTCATTTCATCATGATGTACAAGGCTTTACTATTACTGCTCCTTGCCTGCCTGATGCTGATGCCGCTTTTTCTGGCTGGAGCTATCAGAAAAAAATACGGCAGAGAAATGTCGTCCTCTTTTCTCATCTCTTCTCTCACAGACCACTTATTCCCATACATGCAACCATATAAAATGGAAACTTATATTGGACCGAAAAAAGTAACAGCAGCAGGAAAAAAGGCAAAAAAAAAGGATCTTAGAAAATAAGACGGCAACATGCAATATCATACATGGAAGCCGATTCTGTCTTTTTTCCACACAAAATCCCCACATTTTTTTCGCTTACTTCTTTTCTCTTTCCACTTAACTTAAAGAGAGAAACAGTTTCACAACCTTAGTAGTTGGTTTATTTACTCGATGGTAATATCTGACTAACAAAGAAACGGCATCCCTTCTCCATTACTCTACACACACGCGTTTAAAATGAGCACAACATGGAAATATAGTAGAAGGTTGTTAATATTATGTGCAAGGAAATGAACGGTTGTGTCTGCCATATTACTGTTATTATTATTATACATGTTTGTAGAATCAACAAAAAACAAGGCACAATTCATAATATCCTATTTGATGCGGCATTTCTTCACGCTTGTGCAAGACACCGAGCAAAAAACATAACTAGTGAGTCAGTAAAATACACAAACCGCACCACAAGTAAATATGCACGGGCACGAACAAACCATCGTTTCGCTCGTGTTCGATCATCTTCTCCTATTATCTGCTTTTTCTCTGTAACGGCACACAGGGTGCTTTAAATCTAACCTATTATGTAGCAGCTCAGCTTGCTCTTCATTACTCACTAAATTCTGTTTCAAGAAATTGAAATTTCGCTTCGTATTGATATACGCAAGTCTGTTATTATTGTAACCCTCCTAAACAGACAAGCCAAGTAAAAAAATTTAAGCAAGACTTGGTCGTTATTATTACTATTATTATTATAGCACGACGCGGTACCATTCAGTCCTGCAGTAACAATAATTATCAGTTTGTTGAAGCGACATTGGAACGACCTTGGCTAAGTACTCATCAACGTCCAAGCAAATAGCGATACCCCGTGAAACATAAATCATGACCATCTGTGGAGGATCGAATGGTATCCCTCTCTTAAAATTGCTATGTTGGGTGTGTGAAGCAGGAATACTGACAAAAACCGTTGGTATAAACACTATCCATGATTGCCGTGCTGTACAGCTGCACAAACCAAGAAGTTGCTGCGATGAAGCTCTTAGGTACATGGTCGACTTTCTACTACTTGCATTTCTCTGCCACTGTTTTCTCGGGGGTGATTCTTTCCGCAGTGTTATTTTAGCATCACGTTTAAACAATATGTAAGAAAGAGACCTATGACCATGATGATGACGACAACCATGATGATATTTCTGTATGGAAAAACAACCCATCATCATATAGGTATTCGGATATATCTTTCGTGTGAGCATGTATGCTCATTCACGGTTCCTCTGGTATTTTATTATTGCTATTGTACGAGGAAAACATGGAATTCGGGGTAATAACACTCTACGACGACTTTACTTCTTTTCATAAGATGGCAAATGTGAAAGTTCTGTACGGGAATAAGAGTAAAAGACATATTGCATGCAAGTGCTTGTTTTTTTACTAGACGACCGACACAACAGGACTTGCTGTAAATGGAAAAAAGGCAACACAAGGAAGAACCAGTGACGACGACGACGAAGGAGACAAGGAATAACGCAGTAAACAGTAGCAGCGGTGGTGGTAGTGGATGAGAAGAGGGAATGGGATGGAGTTAATATATCACGAGACTCTAACGTTGTCTATGACAGACTGAATGGCTCTTGCGGGCCTACAACTTCCCTTGAAAAAAGAGAAAATTCGAGGGGGGCATGAACGTTAGGGCTGTTGTTTTGTTATATATCCAACTTGCACTGAATCAGTTTCCCCTGTTTATACTTTGTATTATCGTCAGACATACAATACGAATAACACGCTATTCCATTGGATTTTTGCTTCGCTGCATAAAGATTTGCTGTAAAAAGCGGACATGGCTCACACACAAACACAAAATACGAATTGCATACTCCATGATATTCCCGAAAATATATAAGCATATGCCGCAGCCAAATGTAAAACCGAATAAACCTTCCCTGCCGTCATCGAAAAGTCAAGAACATGTTATTATCGTTAAATTACGAAATCCATTCATTTTGCAAAACAAACAAAATGGTGCAAAGAGCCCTTCCATTTTTCAGGAATGTTTTGTAAGACCTTTAAAAATTAAAAAAAGAACGCTATCTTGAAAGCTATTTGGAATAAGGAGACAGGTAATATGACTGTTGCTGGAAGGCAACTTTCCTATTCAACAAAACACAAGAAATGCGGTGAGACGTACAAAACACTTTCCTCCTCTTCTGACATTTTACCACAAAGAGGCTTTTCACTTGGCAGGCTTAAATCAAAGAAACTGTCAAATTAGACTTGAGAGTAATGCTCTGTTATGTAGCTTACCCCGGCACAAAGATGCTGACGTCTATTTTTAATTTTCTAAATGGAAACAGAGAACGCGATAGTCGACATTAATTTAAAACTGGGACAAAAAAAACAAGAAAGAGATGTACGCATTTTTTATTATCTAATTCAACATGATTGATTGCTTAACTATATAAAAATTAACCTGATAAAGTTTTTTTTAAACAGAAAATAAAAAATAGAACTTCATTTTTTATTCCACAAATAAAAAAGTTGATGCTGCTGTTTAGTATTTTAGAGTCTCTAAAACAAGTAGATAGACAAGGAACACGCTAACAAGTTCTCGTCAACATTAATATCATCAACATCCTCTGTTGTGTAAACGGGTTAAATGAGATTATACATGTACGTGTGATAAACGTCTCTAGTACTACTCATGCTACTACTACTATTCTGCCTGATGCTGATAATGATTATTACGACAATGATTCAACTTGTTGTAGTACTACACACTAATCGAAGACATACACACAGCAGTAGAGCTCCTGATCCCTGATGATAATGCAATGAATCAGTGTCAAAAATCCTTTCATAAGCGACTCAAATCAAAATCTACACACCGTGTAGCTTAGTAGTTACTACAAGCCTGTGTATATATATGCCTACGTACATAATATGCTTTCCGTGGATTCACCCGGTGTATATATAATAGAGCCTTTCTTGTTAGTTGGAGGAGCACCGCCAATACAGTTCCTTCCTTCATCACTTATTTCGAACAGGAAAGAGAAAGACGCGGAGGACGATTGTAAGTAAGGAAGTAATAAAATTCAACATATAAGTAGTATGCTGGGCTGCTATCTGTTGAGCCATGTCAAGTCATGTCATGTCATGTCAGTTTAAGTTATTCCCTCTTTGCTAACAAGCCTTGACTTTGATTGCTCTCTCTCTCCTCTAGCTTTCCCGTTTGCTCTTTTTCCTATTCTTGTTCCCTCCGATAATCTCTGCTTTGCTTAGATAGTAGTAGAAATTGTTATGCGTCGTCCATATCAAAAGTTTTTGTTGATTTTCTTTTATAACTACATTTTCCTTTGATTCTCTTTCTTCTCTTTGACGTTGTTTTTATTTACTACGGACTTTACTGTCTGCTCTGCACTGCCACTTCTTTATATCCTTTAGGAAAAAAAACTTTCCTCTTTTTCTCCTTGATGATGAATTATTAGCCCTTTACACCCACTAATTAATATCCACAATAAAAATACCGCTTTGTGTATTTCTTTTTCCCTTCGAGAAGAATAACATGAGAGTGAGCGTGTGCTCGTTCATATATTTTTTTCTTTGTGAATTCTTGTGAGGAACAGTCTTTGTTCATGTTCTTTCATGTTTGATTTATACTTTAGAATTGAGTGTCTGCGCTGCATTACTTTATGATAAAAATATTCCTTTTCGAGACAGGGCTCTTCTTTTCGTCTGCTGCAGCCCCAGGTGCCATCATCTCAGCATCATTAAGCAAGTGCATCTTTTTAATATGGTACCTTTTACTGAGAAAAAATATTTGAACCCTTTGAGATGCTACAGAAATAAGGTCCTTAGGACATATGTATAGTTCACATGGGTTAGAGAATGATGGTGTGCAGTTTGTACATTTTACAATAAACTGTACCTTCTTTCCCCAGACACTATCTATGAAATCATTGTCACAAGTAATAAATGACGCGAGCATATAATAACTGGAATGATTTAAAAAAAAGATGGGCATTCACTCACCGGCTGCTTTTTTGGCTGCGTAAAGGTTTGCTTCCTCCTGAGCTTTCCCTATGTTTTTCTTGTACCTAATTCTCTTATTGCCGAACCAATTGGATACCTGAAAATTAAGAAAGTTTGGTTAGATAACTAATAATTATGCTATATTTTTTTAAATTTTTAGATAGATAGAGTGAATCGATAACTAAACATTTCAATATCTCAAGAATGTATTAAAGCGAACATCCGTACATCTAAAGTGAAAGCAGTTTTATCTTTCTTAAGGCGACGATCAAGATGATGATGATGACGACGACGATGATGATGATGTCTCAGAAAATGTGAATTTTGTTTGTGGAAGGTGACTCTGGCGTAACTCTAGTGCTTACAGAAATTTGTCAACAAGAGGGAATCCGATGACTGTCAAAGCTCAATGGAATACTATAATGTTCACCACATGAAGTTCTAAAAGCTCGTGCTGTGACGGTAGTGACGGCAGATGATGCCAATAGGCGGTACCAAACACACATACTATTATTATTATACACCGCCAACATCAGGCTCCCCTGTATATACCTAGCAAACTTTTTGTACGGTTATCGTACCATAAAGGAAACAAAGACGAAAGCAAGGAACGTATGACATGAAACGGGCATGAGTACCACAAATATTCGGCAATAACCACAACGGATTAAGAAAATGTGCCGTCATGGGGGGATTATGGTCCATTATTAACATCATGGAATGTCTTTATTGCAGAGTCATTCTACTCATTCAGCTCATTTCACAACCTCTAAACGTGTTGTGAGGCAATGAAGCAAGTAGTGCTTTCCCACAAGAAGTCTCTACTGAAAAATGCGTTTTTGCTGGTGTCGTTTCTCTTCTCGAACAGCCACTCATTTTGTTCAGGTAAACACACATTCCTTCGTACTCAACGTATCAATCATACCCGAAAAAAGCTAATCTCTTGGTGAACGTTTTTCTCTGGTTAGATGCATCAGTTACGTGTACACTTCTTGCAGTTGTTGTACACTTCATTAAAAAATTACCTGCGCTGATAAAGTTTCTCCCGCCTTTTCATTTTTAAGCAGTTTTCTAAAAACGGCTCTGCAGAAATGTTGGGAGTGTGTGCACACACGCATTACTAGAAAATGGTTAATTATGAAGGTAATAAAAAGTAATTGTTTCTTGTCGGCAACATTTGTGCTGTGTGGACCGTGTGGATGTGGTGGTTGGGGGATTCTTGTGCAGCTATTTACCAGGTTTGGAGTTGTACCCTAAAGTTCTCTGTAAACTGCGTACAAAGATCTTTTTTTCTTTTCATCTCAATCCGTCAGTATACTGCTGGTAAGTGTATAGCGGTAATATTAGGCTTGGCTGTGAGCATTTGAAACACTACGCACACTTGACATAACACACGACATTTTCCAAATACATATAGTATCCAAAGTACAAGAAGCAGAGAGTCGAGTGGTTTTTGTCACAGTCGGGAGGCGCAGCAGTCCTGCGGTTTGAGTGTCCATTTCGAGGAGAGACTAGAATAGAATGTGGCTTCGTCTGAATGGTGCAAAATTTAAGTGGAAAGCATACATGCATTATATAAAAGTCGACAAACGGAAAAAGTATAGCGAAACCAACCGCCGCCGCCAACAAAACCAAAACCTCTAAACCATTTCCAGTCATTCATGATGGCACACACACACACCATCAAATGTAATATGCATACAAAATACGAGGTGCAGTCGTTACACGAAGCAATTTCTTTCTTTTCAACAATGCAGCAGCAACAGCAGCAGGGACGATGGTGGTAGGAGTAGTGGCAGCAAAAGCAATGACAACAACATGTTTGTCTCTACGACCACTTGTGTTGCCGTGTCATACGCGTATTTTTAAGTAAAACTTCCGTCATCTGTGTTTCTCCCGTCTGGCAAACCATCATTATATGAACGAACATATATTGTAAAAGAAAGCCAGTCAGGTTTTCTCTTTGGAAACTCTTTTGGAACATAACCGTACGTTCCATAAAATATTCATCGTACTATGTCATCAGATCACAACAAAGATGGAAACACTTAAATGGTCTCGTCCAACGGCAGTCAAAGAGAAACAGAGTTTTCCTTAATTTACAGCAAGTTTCAACTCAAAGATTGGTAATTAATTATTGAAAAAACTAATAAATACATAAGACAAACTTTTTTTCTCTACTTTACTTGCTCAACAACTTTTTCATTCGTCAACTTACCTCTTCTTCAATTATACTTTACTTTGTACAGAAAAACAAACCGAAGCAGCTGGTACAACGAAGAAGAAGAAAAAAACAAGTTTTTTCTTTCTTCTTTTTGGTAAATAAAGAAAGTTGAGCATCAAGAAAATTTCTTATCTGTCTTTCTCGTATCGTGCAATTCTCCCCAAAAAACTGAGTTCAAGTTTTCTTTCGAATGTGAGGAGGCAATGGAAGTAGTAAAAAGTAGTAAAAATCCCAAAGGAGCATCAAAAAAGAAAATTCAAGACATTTCCCCAACTCCCGACGCTGCCGCCGACGACTACGAAGAAGCAACTTATAGAGCTGTTTTGCCCTGTACACCGTTACTAAAATATTCTCGCAAACCATTATAATTTGATTACTTTCACGATGTCCTAATTAACAAAGAATATATTATGGCTGTCTTTTGCCTGTGCCCTGCTCAACTTTTACTTTTTTCCCTTTTGCCCTGACAAGTTATCGCGTGCACAATGTACACAGTACGCACATATATGCGAGGCATAGTTTATACTTTTCAGGGATGCATAAAGACGTTAAGCATACTCGGAGCATTTTCGTCTTCGTAAATAGGAATGGAGAGAAAAAGCTGATAAACTCATAATTATATTTTATTACAGTTAATTGACGCCTTTTTTGAGTGACAATAATTTGGGAAATGACAAAAAAGGACAAAACGACCTGCCACCCAGTGGAGTGAGAGGTAATAGCATTTTCAACGTGTAAGTAGAGTGAGGGGTGACTTAATGTTAACAAAAACAGCTTCTTTGCCGTACTAGAGCGTTAAACAGAGTGAATCAGCTGACATGAGACACTGTGACACTTTTATTAACAAATATGCAAATGAGTGATTATTACTTTCTACCGTCATCGTTATCACATCACCTTCTTCGCGCTACATACCGTACATAAAAATATGAATGTAGCCCCAGCCCCTGAATAGCAGCTCCGTATTCTACTCAACATGATGACGACGAGACTATGCATCAAATGACATCGTTTCAGAATCATTACCTCTTTGCCTGTAGCAAAAATGATAAACATGCGCCTTTTTAAACTCAATTAACTTCAAAAATTACTAGGAATCATCCGTGATCATTTCTCCACTCAAGGATTTTCGTTTCAAGACGACATGGAAGCAGGAGAGAAGACATGCAGATAAACGTCTTTCGTTTTTCTAAAGCCTGGCAGACTTGTTGTT
>JAHZNB010003036.1:0-19946 GCA_027744295.1 Callyntrura guangdongensis | reverse complement strand
ACCCCCCGGGGGGGGTAAACCAAATTTGCTGAAATTATATCCCAGAGATGCCACTAACCTAAGGTACTTGTGTACCAAATTTGAGCTAAATCGGCTGAAGCGTCTGGCATGTAGAGTGATGACGGACAGACAGACAGACAAACACGCTAATCTCAATACTCCAATGAATCTAGATTCATCGGCGTAATAAAATTATGCGCCGAATGTACACCATGGCTGGAATGCCCACTGATTTTGATTCTGATGATTTATTCAAGACAAATGAGTATTTATTTTAATGGTATGTTTCCCGCCAAAGTAAGGCCTTTGGTTGTGGAGCTTTTAGGTTGACCCAAGACTTGTGGTAATGATGCTTTTGTGTCTGGCGACCTTTGTTATGTGCAGGGTTATGGTTGCAATGTTGTTGTAATAAGTGCAATTAGCACATAATTTGATAGCGTCCTTTGAGAGAACCAGCTTTCTTGTTAAATTTTCTTTAAAATAGTTACATGTACAGATATTCTGATTAAGGATACTTGTGACGTCGTTGGCTCGAACCGCGAGACTGGAGATAATTATTTTTTAAAAGCCCTTATAAACAAAAACATGTTGACAGCTAAGCTAAAAAGGATTAATTTACAGATGACATTTGAAAAATAGATTTTTTAGATATTTAAATTTTATTTTAATTACATGCAATCATGTTAACTACCATCTTTAAAAATAAGTAGCGAGGACACAATTTTCATCACAATAAAAATAGTTTCACGCTCCACATTTTATTCTCTCTCCATCATGTCATGTCCCTACTTCTGTTATCCTTTTATATTTCTTTTCTCTATTTCAGAGCAGTTCAACGTGCTGTACGAGAAAAACTGGACCTCCGCTGTGGAAGAAGAGTTGCATCGGTTTGAAGCGATCGTAGCCACGTTTGCCGAAAAGAACGGTTACGATGGAAGCGGCGGTCGGGACAAGGATCTTCATTGGTCCTTCAGCGGAGCCTTACTTTACTCTGTCAGTATTATTACCACTATTGGTAAGTGGACCACTTAACGTCACTTGCATTTCACTCTTCAGTCTTGTTTATTTATACCTGCTTCCTATCTGGCTCTACGCTACATCTATATATGCTCTCCTGTTGTGTAAACGCTCTACTGCACTCCAACACAGCAGCACAACAGCACCTGATGCTGCTGCTGCAACGGCTTCAACGACATCAAGCACCAATTCCATAAAACGTTACACACAACTACTTAAATACATTGTCCTTGTACATTTTTTTACCAACTACACCTTGTCATTCCAACACAAAACATGTACATTTCCCGAGTTTGACAATATTGAAGAAAAACCCTCGCAAATGCCTCCACGTACATTAGCTTGCATCATTGTCAGGTCCACTTGATTCTTTGCATCAGGCAACAACCGGGTGAGTTCTCATTCTCCCTCACACCCTCTGGAGAGCAACAACTTTGTTCAAACTAATGGTCTCGTAATAATCCTTCAAATAAATCCTATACAGCTCGTCGTGATGATGATGCGGGTTGTAAACGATCGTGTGGGATATATACCTACCTACTTGCTAGTTAAAAGTACATTTGCCCAAGTAATACGTTTTACTAGGAGATATTAATGTTACCCGACGTCCGTACCTACGGCTACATGTATCGATTCGCCTGGGTGAAAATTCGCTCCGAGGCGGACGTGGAAAAAGTGGGTAGGAGGCGGAATGGTAGGAAAAAGGAAAAGTTTAGCGGGATAATGAATGAGACTTGGGAGACCCATCATCATTCCCAATCACTATAACAACCGCAACACAGCAGCAGTAGCAACGATATACCATACATATGTGTCCGCAGGACCCGGGGTGATAATAGGACCAATAATGATGATGATGATAAGTAAATCTCGCCTCCTAAAATACCGGAGAATGATAATGATCCGACACAACATGTTGTGTGTGTGTGTGTGCACATAATTTTTTATTCGTCGTTTTCCCTTTTCTGTGTAAATACGCGAGTTTAAATAAAACATGAAGACAGGATACAGCCAAAGATGGAAACGACAGACCATCTTTTTTAATGAAATGTGTTAAGGAGGAAATGCTGTCGGGCTGTATATACTGGGAGAGAAAAATGAAAATTCCCTTGGGAGAGAAGTATAGACTTGATACCTAATGAGATAATTTACATTGTAAAGTAATTTTTCAAAATATTTCTTCGCCTGTCAGACTGCTGCTCTAGTCAGATCCCACACAGAGTATAATGGCAATAATAATAATAACAGTTACTCATAAGACGACGCGCTTTCCTTTCTTACATAAAAAAATGTTTGCCTAGCAGCGCCGGCAGTATGACATTTTAAAGGAAACTTACGCAGAACATTTTAATATTTAAAAGTAACACCGCCGTTCATTCATGCATCGAATTTTTCTTTACGAAAGCATACATGAGTAAATGTACCTACATAAAAAATTGTTCACGGGAGACAGGAAGCAAGAGAGAAAGTGAAAATTACATTTGTGTTGCTTTATTTAAGGGGGTGCTTGTGGAGATGATGGGAAGAGAAAGAGAAAAAAAATCTTATCACGAGAAAAGCATAAAATAAAAAGAAAGTGTTCATACACTTTATCTGCTTTGCATACATTATAATTTTAGGCCGTGTGTGTGTGAATGTGTGCCTGTGTGCGTGTATTCAACATAAGTTATGCCGGTTTACAGAAATGATTTATGCTAATAATCATAAATTTGAAATTTATGGTGGCTCACTTGTGTGTGGTTAGCAATGGTGATGGTGGTGGTGTTGGCATAGAAAAACAGCAAAAGGATCTCTGTCATGGGTTTCAGTGGTTAAATAAAACGATCATGGGTGTGTGAGTGCTTTTTTTTATGTATAGCATGTTTCCGAGACGACAACTCTTGAAGTCTCCCTTTTTTTCCGTTGCCTTGTACACACACAAGTAGAAAGACTGAAATGCATACAAGCTTACTTATACTTCATGTAAGAGAGATGATAAGTAGCAAAACTACAAAGTGTGTCGTGTTACATGTCTTCTTGTATTACGTCTTTTGTCACGCTCGGATAAAAGAAAACATGTTTTTCTAGTTGTTCACATACATGCGTGTCTGGCACCGTTATCAAAAAGACGTTACATATATTACTTGTGGGAGGTTGTAGTGATGATATAGCAATATTTATAAATGATGGTATGACATGGAAGAAGAGAAGAAGGATTTTGTAGGGAAAACAGAAAAATTAGGATGCAAAAGGACAATGGCCAGAGACGCGTCAAACTGGAGACACGCCGTTTCTGGAGACCGGTGTGTGTGGTCCAGGTATAATTTTTTTTCAGAAATGTGTACTGCAACCTGGGTTTACGGGTGATTGAGGATCCATGTAAAATGAGAACAGCGTTGAGCGTATTATTTTTGTTGAACAAGGTCATTGAATAGTGGCGGGAAAGATCCATTGACATTGTAACTTGGTAAAAGCGTGACATCATTTCCTGCTAACACTTTCGTAAAATCCCTATAGAAATGCAAGAATTGTATGTTATGCATTTACAACGGAAAGTTTTCAGTAAACTCCTGTTACTGACATGCTGTGTAAAAAATGACACACTGACTGAAGGTTCGATCGAGACCACCCAGGGCTATAAACATGGCTGACAACTGACAATTCTGCTTATTTCCGCAAGTATTTCGTACACCTTCCACTGGCATTTTTCATGATATCACTACAGTAAGCTTGACGGGCTTGTATTGTTAAGCACATTTTCAGGGTAACTTGGAACAGGTTATGCACTGCTCATATGACATGTCGGAGTAACGCTTAACAACGCGATAACGGTTCGTTTCAGCCATTCTTTATGGTACAATTTTTATTCTTCTACACACATAGCTTTAAAATACCATCTTGATATAATCAAGCACTCCCTCAGGACGTCCAACCGATAAGTATATTATATTAGCTTGCTGGGAGAAAACTCATACAGGAAAATATCCATAGGAAATTCATCATTGCCTTACCAACATCGCCTCAGGTGATATCATGGAGCAGTTGACGTTTGACGGCGCAATGGAAAATAAACGAATTATTTACCCCGGCCGCAGCTGGGAAGTGGGAGATTCTCTACGGGGTGGAGTGTATATATGACTCTAAACAAACAGTAAAACATTTTGAACTGGTAAATGTAAATACTCGCGAACCCTCATAATATACATACACAGTAGTAGCAGTAGCCCATTTAACTCCATAAAAGGCAGAAAAGTTACTGTTGTAAGCAAGTGGTGCAAACCAAACCATAAAAGTGCAGTGCTTCGTTCCGGATTGGGTAGTGGGTAGTCCCTCTCCTCAAAAGTTTACCTGAGCAAATAAAAGAAATAACTGGGTAGATCCTGGGAATGAAATGAAAATGGGTAAAAGAATTGAAAAGGTTTCCCTCATTTTTCAGATGATACCACAAAGCTAAAAAGTAGGCTAGTACGAGAAAAGATGGAAGAAATATCAATAATAAAAAGAGAAAGAAAGCAAAATCTTTATCCAGTTTCATAAAAGAAGAAGAGGATGTATTAAACTGACATCCTTTGGTGATGATTGGACTTTTCAACACTTTTAATCCAGCTACCAAATATCTAGAAAAGAATATGATAATATTAACCAGTAAGAGGGCCAGAAAATGTAACAATGATAACAATGGCAACAGTGATAATGTCAGAATGGAGGGATGGTGGTAAGCCAGTGTGCTACACCATTATTCTACTCTGCTGTCGTCACAACAACATGTCGTTCTTATTTAGATATAATGTTATGCTATACAGGCCACTAACCGAATAAGGTATCATTCAATTATCATAATATATTCACTCTTTATTAAGTGACGAAGTCACTTATTAACTTCACGTTGTCTGTCCGTGCAATAACTCGAAAGAGGTTTCGAATTTTGAAACTCTGTTTCCAATCGGTTTCTCATCCCTTAAGCTACATCATTTTGGAGTTTCCAGGTGAAGCCATGTGCCGCCCACAGGTCTTCAAAATGGTCACTTAGAAACGGTAAGGATTTTGAAGTTCGATTTTCGCAAATCGATTACTCATTCCCTGTGGAGTTGTTGAGAGGTTTGGAAGGATAGAGGGAAGATGGAGGAATTGTTGATCACAAATCAAGAGATTATCTACTTCGTCACTTTGCTAATATTACTTTGTAGGTTTATTCATTTCCCTATATTTTTTGATGGGCGAGTGAACTTGACACCATCCAACAGAAGGAATAGCTATTTTTAGCCGAAAAATATAAAATACTTACTGGTGTACTCAATTTGTGGTTTTAGCAATAGTTATAGTCACCCTAGTGGAGAGCGAGAGAGAGAGAGAGAGTGGTTGTAAATGTCAGAGAAAGAATGAAGGAAACTAGAACATTTTCAACTAAAACGTAACTTCTTGCTAGTGGATGGAATCTCTTCTCGGAAAGGAAAATTGAAAAATGAAACCTTATGTGTGAGGGCGTATAACAATAATATGTATGCTTCTGTTCAAATTGAAGAAAAGGCGAGAGAGAGAGATTTGGGTTTTTACTGTGAATTTATTATTATTGTTGGTAGAAAAAGCACAGGACATGGTTTCACTACTATTGTTGCTGCTCTGCTGCTTGTTGGTTGAGAAAGCAGCAAAAGTACAACTTACAACACAGGAAGTCACAATATTAAGTATTATGCGTGAAATAATATAATACGTAGTCTTACGCTGTAGAATACTCAATGTGGGTTGAAGAATCCCTTTCTATGTGTGTATTGGTTAAGTTCCGAAAAGGAAACATAATATTATGCAATAGGAAAATTAGAAGGAAAGGAGAACGGGATGTAGGGAGAAGGGATTCAATTTCAAAAGGAAAATAAAATTCTCGGCGAGTAAGCAGCCCAACGAATATTTTCTTTGTAGGAATCAAACAAAATTGGTATAATAGAAATTGTTGCGAGATTTTGTGTTTGTGTGTGTGTGTGTGTGTGTGTGGAATGTGGAAGGAAGGAAAACGCGTCACTTATGGAAATAAGATTTGGAAAGTTCTGACACTCACGCTGATTAAATTACAAGAAAGAGGAGAAAAAATGCATAAAACATGGAGATGATTCTGAAAAGGCGATTTGTAATACAGCAGATACAATATGCAGCGTGCAACTTGTTCAGCTCAATTGATGATGTCAGGCTGCTTTAAGTAATGAGCTGGTTTGAAGTAATTTTTGTAACAAAGTAGCCGGTATTTGCACAGCTTGTGTAGATCTTTAATATTTTTTGCAATCTGCTAATTAGCCAGATAAAATTACATACTGTGTACATCGTACATAAACTCGTGAAATAATATGCAGCTGGGGTTATTTTACAGCATCGAGTCTCCGTTGCACATGGACGTTACGATATTTATTAGCAAATAGCAATATACAATTATACAAGTAGGTTATATTTATTTAACAATTAACTAGTTTACAATTTACAACTAGGTTAGTAATTGGTCAATTTGAGAAATCTGTTAAAAACCTCCAGCAGCGTTGTGATCTTATGTCTCTTCCGATTTTTTGCAACTATTTTCTTTCGCATCAAGCAACTTTCTTAACAAAACACTGGTCATTAGGTTTATCACAGTCCATGGTATTTACTTATCGACAGTAACATAAGTATTGTATGTGACATCAGATCCGTGTCGGCAATTACCCCTTTTTTGTCTTCCCACGACTCTTGACATTTTCTATGAGAAAAGAAAAATAACCCGGGATATTGTCTTAACGTGTCCAGCCAGCGGCACGAAAACAAACAAACAACAACACCACATATGTGAACCGAGTGGATAAGTCAACACAACTGAGTCCAGTGAAACGTTTCACAAAGAAAACTATCCTCCACGCAAACCACCAAAAAAGTAGCCAAGTTTCAAATGACGGGAAACAAACGAAGAAGAAACGGGAAGACAACTGTGTTATTGACCATTACAGAAAGAGAAGAAAAAAAGTTTCTCTCTTAATTTATTTACTGCCTTGTTCAAATATCAACTACTTTATTACATTTACTGTTTCCCCATTACACGCACATACACAAAAGACAAACAGCAGAAAGTGCTTTAAAATGGCGCACTATCTCCCCTCCCTCTCTCGGAGTGCACTTGTCCTCCTTAAAAATTACATAATGCTATAAGCCATGCGCATATTGGAATTTTGAAGAAGAAATAATGAAACAGCAATTGTCTTGTTTGTTTTCCCGCTTCTGGGCTAACAGCAAAAATCTATAGATTTGTCTCTTGCTCTTCTTTCCTCTGCCCACACTCTTTTAACAATTGTTTTGCACATGAAGGAATAAAAGTGCTCGTTTATTTTTCTTCATATACCCAGATTATATTCATGTCTACCTGTCTCCTGTCCAATTTACCGTTTTTTTCTGCAAAAAATCCTTTACCACCTACCCGTATCCTCCTGATGCCACCTTTTCTTTCTTCCTTTTTTTGCTGTCTCCCTGCTGGTTGCCTGTCGATGAGGCTCCTGCTGTTGTAGTGTTGCCACGGCCAAAGTCATTCCCTCCAGTTGACTATCTATCTTCCCATCTGTAATGTGCTAATATCGAGAAGAGCATTTTTCCGCTCTTTTCCTCTCTGTAAAGAAGGTTCTTTCAGTCTATACTAAAATATGGCAGGAGGAATGTTAGCACAGGTCGTTTTTCTTGGAAGCTCACAATCAGAGAGGAAGAGAAAATAAACTGTTTGAAAATAGTTTGCTACTCGGTAGTGCAGTACGTATTTCCTCTATGAGGTCTCTTCATCATCATCATCATCAACATGATCATCATCAGAATATCTAACCGGCGTATCGTAAATCCCTATCTACTACTTTTTCCTCTCTCTCTCTCTCTCTGTATGTGGAGGCATGTAGTAATAGCAATAAGTAATATGTCATCGCCATGGGAAATGTAAAGAGAGAGAGAGAGAGCAATAGAGAAAAAGAGCAGTTTTATTTTCGCGTGCGTGTGTGTGCCACTATGACTAGCATAATGTAACATGATGGCAATTGTTGTTCCAAGTATGTGGGCTCGTCGTACGTAACGAAAGAAAAATATAGAAAGACGCAGCAGCAGGAACAACCGACTTTTCTTATCAACTTCCTTTTTCCTTTTTTTACTTCACTTTAGTTTACTTACGACGACGACTACAACTCTTTCGCTTAGGATTGGCTTATTTCTCTTGCTTTCCCTTTTTTCTAGATTTTTTTTCTTTTTTTTTTTATAGAAAGATTCTCTATCAACTAGAGAACGCGTACAAATTGTACCCAGGGAAAACAAGACGGAGAGAGAGAGAGATGATATGTAATGGGGCGAACAACGATACCAGCAGCAGTAGCACCCTACCACTTTTTCCAAATATAATCTACAAATTTGATAAGCGTTACACGACTGCATTATATAAGCATTTTTCTGCGTAGTTGGTAGGTAGTAGTAGGTAAAAATAAATTCGACCGGGGTACAAAAAAATAAGTGGGGAAAATGATCAACTTTCTCTCTCTCTCTCTTTTCTCCAACAACATTAATAATATTATCATGTAATGGCATGTTTTGTCTTCTAACAAGTATGTCGTGGTATTAGATCGTCGAGGAAGCAAGCAAGCGGACGCAAAGAAAGTCAAGTACATTATTATTATCAATATTATTACAAAAATGGTGCCCATATAATAATATTTTTGAGAGAATGACTTTCCGGTCAAGCCCCACACGTTATGTTATGACTACTGGCTTTTCAAGAGGAAATGTTAAGTTATATACACTTATGAATGTATATCAAATGTTTACGTGAGACGGAGAAAGAGAGAGAGAGAGAGCTTGCACAAGAGAAAGTAAGAGAAAATGAAGATGGCTATTATTGTTTGTGAGTGCATTAAATGGAAAGAAAAGGGATATTATTATGGAGTGTACGCTTACAGCAGCAATTAAGACAAAAAACATATCAAGTTTTTCCCCTAAAGAAAAAAGGATTCTTTCGCCCACTCGCTTGCTTGCACTCATTCCCTCCTTCTTCGGGTGAGGAGGATGATGGGGGTAAAATATGGGGAAACTTTTGGGTTGGCGGGGAATTAACAAGAACAAGTACACGACGAGTAGAGACAAGAGGGAAGAAGGAACTGTTACACATATTCTTTCCCTTTGTAATAGAGAACAAGTTCCATCTCCCTCCCTGCTCAACTAGACCAAAATATACGGGTAATGTATTGAGAGAAGGCAAGAGAGAAAGACGCATACACATGCAGAGTGTGTGTGAGAGAGAGAAGTGGGTCACTCTTTTTTATCATCATTTTCATCTTGCGTTGCTCATTTAATAGCCATTCTGCGTAGTAATAGTAGTAGAGTCCGTATTGTCAACAACCAGTAACAGACAGCTTTTAAGTAGGTTTTTTAAAAAATACGAGAACACAAACGGGCGATGATTTCGTTCTCTTTGAGTGTCGGGTTCGTTCACAAATGATGGGGATGTTAATGAGGCATTTTATGCTTGTGTTTGACTCGCGTTCTTTTTTTCTTTCTGCGTAAAATCCTGATGGGTCCTTCGTTTAAACACCATTTTAATTTTTAGTGTGTATATTATGTTTGTAATACATGAACGCTCCCTCTCTTTGCTAACTAGGTTGAGTCGTCATTGACGTCGTCTTGTCGTGAACTTGTTTGATGTTAATTTACATGTAAATTATAATCAATTAGAAAATTCTTGGAAATGCTCGACCTCTTCACTTTCCCTTATTTTTCATCACGCTACAGGCTACAGGTGTCGTTCACCGTGTTTTCATCATCTTGATGGACTCCGTTACACACAGTTCCTTTATATATTAATTAGCCCACTAGTTATTTAAAAAATAGCTTGTGTATATTCAACGTATTCCCGTTCAGCTGTACCAGCTACTCTGCTTCTTCTCATTTCACAAAACAAAATCTTTCTCTCATTCCTGGGTTCAATTGTGCGCGAAACAATAAAGTGTTCCGTATGTTCATACATATAGACTTAAACTTCCCGGTCGCGTTGGGAGCTGAACCTCATTTTTTCTCCATTTTTCTGTTTCTCTCCTCTTTCCGCTGTCATTACACATTTGGCACCCAACAGTGTATAAACGAGGCACGACTTTTTCCCTACTTTTCCCATTAATTTTCCGCAGTCTATCATCACCTCATTACCACCTACTCCCCTCGACCAACAGCGAAACCAGACTGGATAAAGGAGGAGGAAAGTTGTTAAAAATTATATATCATTATGGTTTACGACTCACAAAGCAAACTTGCTTTATTATATAATGTGTACACACACACAGTTGCATGTCGTAATGTTTTACTGTTATTTTCTTTGCCAACTTTATAGGATCTGACTTGGAATATAAACAGTCGTTATATTCTACCACCACCCGGCAGTGAGAGAGAGAGAGAGAGAGAGAAAATGTGTGTACGGTAAACAGTTTATGAGAGGGATAAAAAAGAAGTATTTCTATTGATGACATAGTTACAAAAAAAGTTTATTTTTATACGATGGTTACAACACGTGCCAAAATGCACGTATATACGGGTAGTAAATGTGTACAGCTGTAGATTTAGAAAGTGAAGACAATTTTGCTAACAAAGGGACTGCCCTGGACGTAACTGTCAAGTGACGCGGCGATACACATATACACACAAGAGACACAGCAGAGAAAAACCAGAGGGATTTAATCTTTTTGATTTTGTCTTGTCTGCTCCTCTGTTTGCTACCCTCTTTTTTCATACAACTTATTTTCTAGTTTTTTTTTGGGAAGATTAAGTATCTTACAACTGGCAAATGGAAACTGCAAATTAACCCGTATTTATTTAATGGAAGAAGAACTCTTTGTCAAGTAATAATGCCAGCTTGAAAAACTTTTTGCTTTCATTAGTCACAGTTTTCCTTTTGGGGTTTCCGTTTCGTATCGTTTGGCATTTTAACTGATACTCACTAGGGAATATAGTTAGGTGCTGCTACAAGTTTGACAAGGAAAAAAAGTTTATTTTGTCCATTTAAAGCACCCTGAGTGTATTGTAGAGTTTGGAGGTTGAGTTGTAACAGGTCAACAGGTTTATTTAAACGAAGGCAAACTTTGTTATGCTTCTGGCAGAAAATGGGTTTAAATTAAAATCTCCCACTTTAATGCGTTGCTAGTCTTGGCTTGAAATGTAGAAACGTTGAAATTCCTTTCTAGTGAGTTTCAGAGTGACAGAGTAGTGGGAATTGAAGCGCGTCCCCGTTTATCTTATATGCACGGAAATACCTGCGGACTTTTAGATCCCCCTGCGATCCAGTGACAACCTCTTTTTTGCTACTTGAAATACTTATAAAACGTGTTCCAACATGTTAAATAAATAAACCAAGACTTTTTAACAGAATGGGATTTAATCGGGATTTGAAATAACTTTTCCCGTACATTTGTAAGTTTTGACGGTAATGGCTCCAGAGCAAAATGTTTCAAGCAGAATGACCATTTTTGGAACTCCCATAAACTGACATGCCACCTTAAAAAACGTTGTGATGGCTACCTATATAATATGTGTGTATAGTCATATAGTCACATCTCTGGTGGTGGTGCTGTCACATTATCTTAAGTAAAAAGTACAAGAAGTAAGTAAGCACTCCGCGCAATTTATATACGCCGATTTTTCTACCAATCTCTGAGAATAGGTGCTTTTCCTGTCTTAAAGATGACTTTGTTGTGTCGTCGATTTTGAAGAATGAATGGTGGAACCTCTTCGTTTATTGACACCGTCATGATCACTTCAAAACATGTATTTCAAAGAAAACCGAGTCAACGCTGGGTTTATATCACCCACACTGGTTTTTATTGTACATGAAGCCTTGAGCCTGCTTTAAAAAACTTTCACTTCATCTTTCATTACTTTTTTGCTAGAATGAACGCTCGACACGGAAATACAGGCTACGAGGGTGAGGAAATAAAAGAAAATCTTTTTCATTGCTTTGTATACTATAGAACGGTTGTCAATTTATTTAGCATTCAGATCAGTCTTCTGCAGAACGTGTCTACAACCGTGTTCCTTCCTCAGAGCCGGTTCCTCTTCCAAAAAAAGATGTCTGCTAGCACTAGCGTTGTTAAGAAAACGATGAGTGCTTCGTTGTTCCGTACTAAAAAAACATACACAGAGTACATGATTCAAGCTATGTAGAAATATTTGCTAAATTTTTCCCCTGTTGTTACTTAACTATGCAAAAGCGCATTTTAAACAAAGGCGCGTTTACCAAAAATTATTTTTCACTGCACTAGGATGTATATACGAAAATAATGTGACAACGGAAGTAACCGACTATCACAATCGACCTTGTTGTCTTCCAGAACCTTGAAAAGTTCAAAATTCGGTGTGAAAAAGTATTTTTTTTACAAGAACAACCATATAATGGCTACATCTATGAAACTACCAGTGGTGGATGTTGTTTTAACTGCCAATTTAATCAGGATAGTCGAACATGTAACCAGCAGAAATTTTCTGGAATAAATTTTCACCGAGAAATGTGTTTTACTGGTTCCCTATCATCAAAAACTTGAACCCGTCAAGATATGCTGTATCTCTGGAACCATTCTCGTCGCTACCAGTACCTAAGAACCCTTTCACACACGCACTCTCTTTCTCTCTCTCTCTTTTTATTATTGCAGTTTAGACTGGGTGTTTTACAAAACTTTTCCAACCAACCTTAAAGTATTTACAACAAGTCTACACGAGTCAGAAGAAGAGAAGAAGAGCGCTCTCTTTTCATCCTGTTCTCC
The DNA here is from genome assembly GCA_027744295.1 of Callyntrura guangdongensis. Classification (NCBI taxonomy): domain Eukaryota; kingdom Metazoa; phylum Arthropoda; class Collembola; order Entomobryomorpha; family Paronellidae; genus Callyntrura; species Callyntrura guangdongensis. The sequence continues at coordinate 7,179 of JAHZNB010003036.1, read as the reverse complement.
GTCCTTCTCCTCCTCCTCCTGTTAATAAAAATAAAGACATGCATTGTCTTACCAGACATTCTTTTACTTTGTTGGTAGGCGGTGGTGCTAGGTAAGAAACTAGAAAAGACGACGTTGTCGTCATTGTCGAGACACCGCACCAAAAAAGCAATGTCGAGTGGAAAAGGTGTTGTAGCAAAAAGCGTACACAGAGGAGGAGTGGCCGGAGGATATTAAAGAGGAAATGACTTTTTCCTTATTAGTTTTATTACCGTTTATAAATTATAACGAGCAGGCAGGCTACTCACTACACACACACACACACACACGTACACTTCTCTCCAGCAAGTCATGCGTCATTGGATTAACGGCAGAAAAAAGTTTGTCTTCTCTCTCCTCTCTATATACTTCCTTTCCACGTTCTCTCCGCGAATGGTTTTGTCATTAACATTTCAAAAGTCATTTTTATCATCCCTTTCCTCCTCTTTCTTACCCTATAAATATCTTATTTTATGAATATGGCTTTTAAAACAGTACAACGACGACGATGCGTAGAAAGAAATAAGTACTACTTTTAGTCACCGTCCAACTTTTCTCTCTCTCTCTCTCTCTCTCTCTTCCTCTTCTTCTCTTCTTAAAAGCAACCAACTTCTTGCTGCACCGGCGGCGACAGCGTCATTCCACCAACAGAAAAAGTTGTAAAGTTCGAGTTTTTTTTTGCTAGTTCTCCTTTTCGAGACTGACAGAAGGAAAAGGGGTGCTCTTTTTGCAATTTTTTAGGTAGGTGGTGGAATGAATGGGGCAATGGAATGTGCAATATATAAAACGGTGTGTACCTACACCTACCTGCATAAGTAATAAAGAAGTATGCAATTTTAATATGGCATGTGCCATGTAAGAGCACTCCCGAAGGAACCTCCACACAGTTTTTACTCCATTACACCCACACGAGTTTCTTTATTTTTAGGAGTAAGTGGATTTTTTTGGTTCCCAAAGGATTCTCCTGTCTATCCGTTTGACAACACGAGTAGGCGGACATAGGTATTAGGTATAGGCACAAGGAATATAATGAGGAGAGCTTTCAAATTCATGGGGAGTGTAGTGGCCGTTTAATCCTGAAAGGTTTGGAATAGTAATACAATTATTATTTACGGGAATACGTACAATAATATGGCGTTCGACAGGAGAATATGTCTACTGAATAAGACGAGTGAAATAATAAAAAGGAATGAAAATAAAGCGAGAGGGAGAAAGAGAGAGATGTTTTAAGTGAAATGCTTACATGATGGTAAAGAATGAAAACATGGCGAGAGGAAATGACGAAGAAAAACAGCAATTTCTTCGAATATACATTGTTAGCTTATTAAAAGGTAAAGAAGGATGATGGGAAAAGGAAGACGACAAAACTGTACAAAATTCTAATGAGGAAAAAAATGTGAACTAGAGGAGAAGAACGAGATAGGTACCGGAACTGTGTATGAATAATGAGAAGGGGCCCATGGCCCATCATTTAAACGGAATAGAAGGATTTCCACTTTTACTGCTACTGCTACTTATTAAATTGTATGAACGTATGGGTACATAAATTGTGAAGAGGACAGGACAACAAATTGTCAAAAGTTTCCGGTACAGGTAGTCAGTTTTTTTGGTGTAGTTACTACGATAGGGATGCGACTCTTGATATATGTCATCCATCATCTCCAATTTGAAGGTAAAATGTCATTTTATTAAAGTAACAAGGGTAATAATTTCGCTGACAGAAACGGAGTAGACAAGTAGCGCTGTGGCTGCGTAAACAACCAAAAATCCCTCAACATCAGTTATTTATTACGGTTATTATGGTAGTGAAGTGACCCGAGAGCTTAGAGTGGCAGGATAGGAATGTTTGGGGTGTCAGATTCACAGACGTAATGTCTACGTAACAACATATGGCCAAGTTCTTCACAGCCAAATTTGACAGGAAAAAAATACATAGAAATTAATAACATCTTGTCTGTTGAAAATAAGATGTTAGTATTATTTTCATTTCCTTATAAATATTTAATTGCAGTCACTACATTTAAACAAGTCCTTCATCATTGTCGCTTTTAATATTGTCAATTTGTGGAAACCTTACGATCGTTAGCTGTACTGCTGCGAGCAACAACAACAAGCTGATATTATTCAGAAAGTACGTAAATAATTCTCCTACTAAAACACTTTGTCCGTCATCTTGTCAATGAAGTAGTAGCGTACAGTAGAGGGGTCGTTCGTTCTGGACTAAAAAATTCAGTTGTTTTTGAACCACATGCCTACCTACCTCTAATGTACATTACCTACCTTATTTCATGCCTGGCAAAAGTTTTTATTATTATTTTTTTGTTTTTCAACGTAATATTTGTAAATGTAACTTATCTCTCTTCAAAGGTTTACAAAAATTTGGTGCGTGCATCATCATATCTCTTTGTAGTCCTTCTTACACTCTTTTCCCTTTTCTGAGAACACGCAACAACGCGTCGTCTCTTACCCCGTCTCTTGACCAACTTTCCCTCCTCCCACCTACATTCAGTTTATTATCTGTTAGTGAAAATGCGTAGGTATGCACAAAAACGCTCATTTTACCAACTTTGAGTATCTCTCCAGCTACTTTTAGCGTCGGGCGGTACTCCTTCTCGATTAAGTACCTTGTGTACCTATGCAATTCATGAACACATTTTCCCCGTAAAAATGGTTAACTGCTGTCGTCATCATCGTGATAATTAATACTGAGTGTGAGTCAAAACAGCGAGGAGAGAGCGAGAGTTCCCAAGTTAATGTTGCTGCTGATGAGGAGAGCCTTGCTTGGTTGGCTACTCTGAACTTTACAATTACTACAAAAACGTACCACTTTACTTACTTTCCCTCCAATTTGTTTCTTGTTGAAAAAAAAATAAAAGATGATACGAATCTTTCTTGGGCTCTTGTTACATACATCGTAGTAGTATGTACATACATACACTAAGTACCACACTGTAAAACATTTTACAGTTGTTAGCTATTACAGCAGAGGAAATGAAAGCTTTTTTCCTGCTTGCTTGCTGCTGAGTACTTTTTTAAAAGCACTTTCATCAACATCCTTCTTCTTCTTCTCATTTTCATCATCAACATTGCCGTACTCAAAAGCATCATTTTTCCCTCTCCGTTCTTTTTCCCTTTCATTTAAAAACTTGTAGAGTGGTGGGAGCAGTCATCGGAGTGGTGGTGTAGCAGACCAGGCGAGTATTTTGAAATTAGTGTTGGATGAGAGGTTAAGAAATTGTCTGTGTGTTTACTTGTGTTCGTTCAGTTTCTCTTGTTGTCAGTAATGACGACGATAGTGATGATGCAATAGTACAACAAGAGTGCACAATGTTTGGTGCACAGGGGGAGTGGGGAAAATGGAGGAGCTTTTGTGAACGTAGCAGAGGTGGAACGGGAGAGAGGATGATGATAATGTGGCCTGGTCTTTGTTGAGGGTTGAAAATGTCAGTGAAATGTCAGAACAAAGTAGCAAGCAAGAAAAGCAAGAAGAATGCATGTATGTGAGTATTGGGAAGAAAGCAACCATTGGTAAAATTTCCATTTAGTAAAAGAGCGTGTGTGGAACGTGTGGAGTCAGTAGTACAGAGAGAACAAAAAAACGGGGAAGAAGAGAGCGAGATGAAAGGAGAGAGAAAGGGCTGTTGATTATGAGGACTACACGACGGACGACGACTATGACCTTAGTTACAGCGCAGCATTCAATAATGTTCTTGTATAAAGACAGGGGAAAAGTACACAGCTGGCACTGGAGCTCGTATATATTTTCATGGTTATTACCTCTACCATGCAGCAACTAGCTAGGTAATGTTGAAGGGAAACAAAGAACAGACACGTTGAACAGTCATTGTCTCATCGAATATAGGGTGCGTGAATATAACGAAAGAGCGTGTGCTTGCAAAATAGTCAATCAAATATTTTTTGAACTTTAGTGGGTGGGTAGATGACTAAGAAATGTAAGATATATACCTGGGAACTTCAGGGTGTTCCCATTACGCACTGATGGTGTCCTGTTCGAAAATAATAATAGTAATAAATGGACGCATGGCGAGCATCAGTTTTAGGAGAAGCAGCAACAAGTTTTAATCATAATTATATAAGTTACATTAAGAGTTCTACATACTATCAGATGGTTATTAAATAAAAATGGAAGAAATTGTCAGTCCAGGTTGGACAAGAAACAAAAAGTTGGGAAACATATGGTAGTAACATTAGAGGTATTATTAATTACAATTAGTAACTAGACAAAGGATAATAATTAAATCCAGACAGGATCTTAATATCGTACAAATATAATAAATGTGAGAATACCCAACAGAGGGTACTTACTTAAGTGTAGGGTAATTTAAAATGTTTGTCTAATTTTGGTTCGAAATTGGTGGGCTTTGTTTTTGCAAATATTTTTGTATTGGATTTACATGTAGTTTAATATAATTGTTCACAATTCCTAAAAGTTATAATGCTACTAGATACATATTTATTATTTATATAGTCATGATAGTTACAAGTATTGAATTTTTATGTTCCTTTTGCAAGTAGCTTTAGTAGTAAAGCTGAAAAATATTACCTGTCGGAATATTAAGTTTACAACTACTTATTGAATTGCTGACAAAGTTTCTTTTAAACTCTTAAATCCTTATGATGTCATTGGGCTGCTCTATGATGACACTCATCTTCATTCCGTCGTATCCATCTTTTCAAGCATCGGCATTATTTTTGGGCCATATCTTGTACCGCTGTAATCACAATAAAAAATCAAGAGTATTAGCCCACTGCTGTACAGCAACCAATCAATTCTAAAATAGTAGAAATATACAAACATTAAACACAACGTTTTTGTATAAAAAATTATGTAAAGCCTTACTGAACATCTTTTTTATGTTGTGCAAGTTTGGAATGACTGCGATAAACAGAGCCACAGATCTGGCATACTCTCCATCCTGATTTCTTTGACCGTACTTTAGCAATTTTCCATATTATCCTTTCAACAGAGCGCTTTGGACGGTTTGCTTTTGATATCTTTTTTGGAATATTTTCTTCCACTTCACTCTTCTCTTCAGCAACTGATTTTGGGACAGCCATTTCAAAGTCAGAAGCGCCCGGTTTCGGGACGAGTATTTGTTTGTTATTAACTTCTGGTTTTCGACCAGATAAAATGTTACACGCTGGGGCTTGCATAGGGCTGATGTTTAATTTTAGCATCTCATTTTCGAGTTTCCTTTTGTTCAGCAATTGAATAATCGCTGCTTTTGGTCTTAAAATTTGTTTTGGCGTCGCAATCTTTCTAGATCTAGCACGCCGAGACATTATTGGTGCTAACTGTGAGATATTCTTCTGTTTAATTGTCCCCATTTTCTTTATTGATTTTGAATCCTCCTCAATCGTCTGTGGTTTGGGATCTTCCACCATCAAATTTCCCAATAATTCACCTTGTACAAAGCTTCTTTCGTCATCATCGTTTTCATCAGGCTGGTTTAAAAAGAATTCTGCATTGTCTCTACACCAATTATCTACCCGAGTTATAACGTCGTCGGGTTGATCAGTATATAAGTTGCGGTACCAATGACATACCATGGTTTCATAGTCATCATCGTCCTCATCGTCTGGATATTTGTAATAGTCACCGTTTTTTTCGTCAGACGCCTTTGCTGTGTTGGTTTCTTGATGATCATCTTCATTCATCTTAAAGCTTTCCAACTTTTCGGTCACGGTCTTAACAAAATTATCGAAATTTGAATTATTAATGGATAATAATTAATGTGTGCAAAGGTCATCTTAATCATTTCATACGTTACGTTACAATCTAGCTATTATTTAAATTAAAGTTGATTTCCTTGGCCGAATTGGTTTAGATAAATATTATAATGTTTGTACTACTCTCGCGTTTATTACACTAGCTTGATTGTGAAATCCCGGGATGAATATCATCATTATCTACTCACACATGGCATTAATATGTATCTCATCCTAATATAACATGAGTACACTTTCAGTTTCTTAATCAAACTTAACTCAACTCTAGTTGTGCTGACTACAAGTAAATAAAGTTCAAATATATTTCACTTGCAGTGATCATGGGGCGCGATGGTCCAGCAACAGCTTCGGGTACTCGAGCGGAATTCATGCTTGGCTTAATTTCAACCTTTAGGTTAGAACGTTCTGCAATAGTAGAAATTTTAAAATTGATTACATCAATGGAAATTTATCCACATTTCAAGTTACACCATATAGTATACAAATCCATTCCCTGGATTCAGATTTTGTAAGGGTTATTTAAAGCCAAGTTCGAAAAGAGAGGAATCTAAAAGTCTGGATATGAGAAAATGAAATGCGATATTGAAATGGGTGGGATCCAAGTGTAGATTGGAGTAAGTCTTAACCTAGGGGAAAATCTGAATATGGAGAAGTCCGAAACGGAGGATGACTATTTTTAAAATAATCTATTGTCAAACATGGAAATCACTGACTCCTAATATGAAAATATACAAAACTTGGTTCTCTAAGCTTACAATTACAATTCTTCACTGTTATTTGCTTACTTTCGGTGTGAAATATAATAGCGTACAACGTAGCCACCAGTCAAAATAGTAGTTCTTCCAAGTGAGATGATATTGTGAAAATTTAAAACGCCACTATCTAAATCGACCGCAAATCAAAATTATCTTCGTTACATGTAGCGCCTTACCTACAACACAATTTATAATCGGGGTATTGATTAAAATAGTTTTACTCTTGTTCTTATTTTTATTTAAAAAATAAAATTCTCCAAAACTAATGCGGACAAGCGCCGCTTGGCGAATGCAATCTCAATAAAGTACAAACTTAAGCCGGTTACCTACTCAGAATATCTTCAAATGATCAGATCGACAAGGTGTTGTATACATTACTAGCATGAACAATTCCATAGAAGAACAAACCTTACATGTACCAAACTGAGTAGCTATTGACTATTGGTCGGCTCCAAAACTGTAAATTGTGTTATATTATTTGTCTGTATGTCTAAAATTGGTTTCAGTTGGACAGCTCTTCTTTACTGTATTTGTAACAAGAAGCGTGTTACGCTAATGAGCAAGTACTGAAAAAATCGAGTCCGACCAAACTTTGACGCCCCCTGGGGGTCAAAGGAGTCAACCATTTACAGTCAAGCATATCCATCGATTGCCG
>JAHZNB010003035.1:0-16873 GCA_027744295.1 Callyntrura guangdongensis | reverse complement strand
TAGTATTTGTAAGCCATCCTGCTGCATATAACAACAAGACTGGTGTAACCAGTAAAAAAAACTTTTGTAGGCGATGTGTTTTAGTAAGACGACTCGAATTATGTATTTCATGCCCCCATGTTGCTATTTGAAGTTGTAAGGGTTGCCGTGGTTTGCTAAAAATCAGCCTCAGGCAAACTATTGACCTAGAATTCATATGTGCCAAGTTTGGATTCAATTTGTTAAATAGTTTAGGAGGAGTAGTGCAAACGGACTAACAAACACACAGACAGGATACCATTCGCAATAAGTTTTGTTCAAATGCTTTGCATACAAAACTTAATAAATTTCATTCTAAAACATCAACAACAGGATATCAATAGTTCCTAGTATTTTTATCTTATTTGTAGCAGAGTATTGTAAATTAAATTTGTTGCTGGCTACTAACTATCGGTAGGCAGGGCAGGTAACAAAATATTGGTAATATATGGTGCAGTGTTGAGTGTACCGAGCGACACAGACATACAGCATAGCAGCAGCGATATTATTATCATATTTGTTATCATCATAGTAATTTTGCACGTTGGGTTGGCCTTTTTAAGTAGCGAAAGTGAGACATTTCTATCAAATTGTCCATCTGTCTGTCCGACCGTGCGATTCGTGTGATATTCTCAACTTTGAAATTCTGTTTTTGTCAATGGAGTACTCGTACTTTCTAGTTATGAATCTCCTATTTTCTGACCGTCTCAATTTTCAATTAACCTATATGGTTAATGTACATGTCATTGGACTATGTTAATTTTAAAATATTTGGAGTTTATATGAGGTACTAATTAACATGTCAAGTAATAGTAGCAAAATGTTCAACAAACCGGACCCTCTCTCCAAACCACTCACCAACTCCACGTAGAATGTGAAATCGAAAACAGAATTTCCAAATTCGAAACCTTTTTAGAGTTATCGAACGAATAGACGGATGGACATACAGACAACGTGAAGTTACTAATAATAAGTGACTTATCTAATAATTAAATGAATAAATTTAGCTACGAAATGACATCCCCATTCTGGGCTATTACGCCACGAAGTGGTAATGGGTATAAGAGTAATGATTTGAACAAGTAGTGCCCAAGTACTTGCCTCCTCAACTTTGGACCAAAAGTTTTGCAATGCCAAACTAACAAAGAATAGAATGGTAAAACAAAAGAAACAACAGTAACAATCTTTGGCTTCAGTCATCGTTGGCTGTGGAAAGTCCAGCCGACTTGGCTGTTGCGACCACTCCAACGGGAACAAGTGACGCATATATGATTAGATGCTTTAGAAAGCATTGTACTCGTTGCTGTTGAGTAGGAACGACACATATATGATATGATAGATAACAGTTTAGGTAAATAAACAATTTTATTGTTCGTGTTAATAATTTATTTACTGCAGTAGTTGGCATACTTCATACATACCGATGTAATATTTTACTTTTATGATGCACTTCGTTTGAGGAAATAGCACAAGTATTCAGTATAAATTATAAATAAATCGATATTTACCTTTCGCTACTTTTCTATGTTCTTGATGCCAGTGTTTATTTTGTAATCGAAAGTTGGGAAACTACAGTACCTACCTGCATACACACCTATTATGCATCTTTAATCCCTCTATAATGTTATTACATTACATGTAATATTTTTAATAATAATGCAGAGTTAGTTGGTTACATTCATCCGCAAAAATGATGAATGAGTACATGTGAAAATGGAGCATGTGACATTAGAAATACCTAAAGCTTAAAAGTTAAATCGTGATTTTATATGTAACATTTTATAAGAAATTAATAGTACGAACAATTTGCAATTTTAATATGAATTTTTGTATATGTTATAGTGTGTTAGTTTGAGCAGTTTACACAAAGTAAGCTTATGCCAAAGCATCCAAAAACGGATTCCTGATAAAATTGAATGATGACAACAATTAGTACACCAACGAAGTGAATAATGGATTTAAACAAGTCGACTAATTTAAGGGACCACACTTTGACAACAGGAACAAAATTGCAGGTAATAAATCAAAAGTATATTCATTCGCATTATCTGCTTTAATAAGAATGTACGTAATGGGAACAATTTTGAATTTATGGTTTTTGCATGTTGTTATGATTCTTTTTATTTAAACATGAGTTGTATTTGCAATATTTAAAAGAGGAATTGCATAGTGTAAGTAATTCGCAAGTGTTAGAAATTCAAGTTGCTTCGGAGCAAATAGATACGAGTATCTCCTTATCCTCTCCACCAGCTAGTGTATTTATGCATTCCGATGATATTTGATTACTGACAATTAAAAAATAATGAATATTTAGTTTAAGCGTTTAAACCTATTGATAATTACTACGCAAACCGCATTACTTTGTTTACAGTTAACATAAGCTGGTGTGTTAGGGCGGAATACCACAATGTAATGACTGACGCCTGTAAATTGGGAAATAAAGTTCTATTCTATTTCATTTCTTTGCTTAATACATGATAGAATGCGAATGAACATAACCTCAAATCACAACATTTGAGACAAACGTTCATTTCGGTCGAGCGCCATTAATACCAAAAGAAAATGGTAACCATAATTATATGTATTTATAACCAAAAACCACAGCCCACATAACATTTTACATACATATGTTACCAATCCCAACATACTACCTGGTGGGTGCAATGAGATGAAATAAACTTCGAATCGAATGTTGAAACATTTCCCGTTTAAATACAGTACACATGTTTAAATACAGTACAAGTAGTTGTTTAGAGGCTCTTTCATCGTTAGTAACGAACCTTCCATTAAAACTTACGGAAGTTACACGTAAAGGCAACAGCAAATTGATTTTGTTGATTCCTATTTTGGAACCAAAAAGTTTAAATTTACTGTTGGGATTCTCTTTCTTTATTTATCGTTTAAATCTTTCTCTATATCTCTTCTTGGTTGGTGCACGTAGATAAGAAATAACTAATTAGCCTACTTTAGTAATAGTAGCATAGTGACAAAGTAATCACTTAATTTGTGGTCAACAAACCCTCCAAAACCTTCCCTAAATCCAACTCACAAATACCAGAGATGCACAAATATGACCTTTGACCTCGTTGACACAAGACGGTGTCAACCGTCTGTTTGGGAGCTGTTCACTCCCAAAGGAGACCATAGGCTTCCCATATACAAATGGTGAAAATCACCCTACAAATGCTAGAGATACACCTACGTGACCTTTGACGCCGTTGACCTATGGCTTAAAACTTTTTTTTAACTATCAGAGGATGCCATGGGTTTTCGGTATACCGAGGTTGGTAATACAATCGCCTCACGAATACCAGGAACATTTCAGTTATACTATACTCCGTAGTTTTATCTCATATAAGAAGTACAAACCAGACACAGCAAAAAAAGTCTCGATATCAATTTCATCCAATGAGCGAACCTTTCGCCCCTTAAATCTTTGCTTTCTGATTGGATTGTGTAATCCGCCTAAAATAACATTTAACAAGGCGTCTATANTCGATATCAATTTCATCCAATGAGCGAACCTTTCGCCCCTTAAATCTTTGCTTTCTGATTGGATTGTGTAATCCGCCTAAAATAACATTTAACAAGGCGTCTATATATAAAAAATAAAGTGAATGTTTGTTCCGTATAAAAAACTACGTTTGTCAAACCAATTGACTCCGAATTTGGTGCACTCATTAGACCACTCAGGGGAACGTTTTTCTGTTCAAGAACAGGTCTTATCAGAAAGTATAGAATATTTCCGTTTACCGTTTCCTAGAATGTTGCATTACGTTCTATATTTCTTGATCATCCTGTAAATATCAACATTTTTGTTGCACTGCAAAGTAAAACTGCAATTGTACAAAGAAATTATTTTGTGCAATAATTTTTTCTCCAAAAGTTGTCTTTTGACAAGCTAAGCTATCTTAGGGTACTTTAAACATACTCTTAAAAACCTACTTAAAATAATAATGTGTTGAATTGTGTCCATTTAGTTTATGCAAAAATATATAATTTTATGTCACTTATGTTTTTTTCTGACAAAATAGTAATCATATGTTCGTTTTTATTAGGGATGCGATACATCGAGTTCTACATCAGTGTACTCAACTGCTGAAGAGGATCAGTTAGACTCGGATGAATCTCACATCGAAATAGATTTAGAAGGTGTCACGGAACCCTTCCTCACTCCAACCAAGACATGGAGAACTGGACCTGACAATACATCTGAGTTAGAAGAGTCAGGAGGTGCTCCAGAACCTCAAATCACGGCAACCAAGGCATGGGTAACAGGATGTGAAAGCACATTTCAAGATTCATCTCTTCGTGCAAAATGGCTAACTAGAGACAACCAAGCTGTCAGTCCGTTGTTGCAGTCCACCATCCAAACAAGTAACAATGGCAAGGATGCGACATTGTCTGAGTTTTCTAGTACACTTTCTTCTACTCCGACCTTAACTAAACTGACTAATGTGTTGCAAAATGTTCGAAATCAGCAACAACAGCGCGATACCGCTGAAGATGACACAGTACATACTGAGGGATTTTACCCTGAATCACAGGAGCCATCTGTAACATTATGCCCTAATACGTCCGCTGATTCCATAGATGGAGGTTTGAACAAGAACTTATCGCCTTTTCGATTCAGTGATGTATCCTTCCAAGGTCAGTCAGGAAGCTCAACGGATTTCCTTACCCTGTCGGATTCTGAAAGCTGCGCTAATGTGGCAGCTGTCTCGTTACTGTTGTCTGAAGGAACCATCTCTGTGACAAAGTTGCAAAGTGTTTTTGATCGCTTTAAAACTTCCCAGCGTTCTTCAGATTATTATGTATGTCGTACCATAAAATTAACACGTCATGTATCGAACATTTCTTGTATGACAAATTGCCTATTAAATTATTGTAGACCAATCTGATCGATCTATTGGGATCTGCCCAGAGCCGTAATGACTTTCAGTGGGCGATACATCAAATGGGAGGAATTAGTCCACTCCTCTTTTTATACTCCAGGGTAAGAAATGGGAATGTGCATAATCGCTTAAACGTTACTCTTGTGCCATTGGCATAATGGCAATTTGTCATTCGTCATATTATTTTGTCTTTGTTGACAGTCCTTATTCTTAACTTAAATGCGATGGCAAAAAATAAAAATTTATGGCCATGGGCTCTGCGCATAAAACTTTTACATATAACGATACGATAAATATTTTAACTGCAGGAGTTAATTCGTATACAGAAGTATATATTCTGAATTTTGTGATCAGTAAAATTGAATAATGTTATGAACAATAAGAATACTACTTATATGCAATGGTGTTTTAATGTCTGCGTAACATAGGGGGGTGGGGGAAATTGAAGATTTTGTGACATGGATGTGACATGTGGGGGTAGGGGTCCTAAAAAAACTATTTTTTTCGTACGTTCAAAATGGACGCTCCCCGAAGCGATTTATTAATAAAACGCCATAAATCAAAGATGTTCTACTAACGACGATGCATTTGGACCTCCAGAATCCAATGTAACAATGAAAATCCCCGAATGTGACCATTCACGATCGCAAAATAATATTGATGACTGGCGCACTTCTGGCGCACTTCTCTTTGTTATAGGTAGGACCACAACAAGGCCCTGTACACACACGAGCTTTATCATTCTAGTAGATTTTCCTACTTTTCTCAATGTTTATGATGAGCAGTTTGGTGCGTTACGCGATGCTTTGAACTGTGTTGATTTTAGACTCGCGCCGTTAATAGTACAATTTACACTTTGAGTCGTTGAGCACGAGAATTTCTAATCATATTTTCTAGCAATAATTGTTTATTGTATAGCGTAACAAATTGATGATCAACATTGAGGAATGTATAAATGTCTATAAGAGTTGATAATGCTCGTGTGTGTACGAGAGCAGTGCATTGTGGTACTACCTTTTGTATCATAAAGAGAGAAGTGCGCTAGTCGTCAGTGCTTTTTTGCGGGCGTGAATACGACCTTTCGGGGTTTTCATCGTTACCTTTGGATTCAGGAGGTTCAACTGCATCGTCGAATTGGCGTTTTATCAGCAAATCGGCTCCCTTGTCTACTCGACGTGGAAATTCATAAATTTTTGAAATTCAAAATCCAATGGTTGTATCACATACAAAAAGCAAAAAGTAACAATGGGTACACTCCAAAAAATCATTCGTCAAAATGCTGCTACCAATATCATTTTGTTCGATTTTTGTGTCATCTCTGATCCACACATTGCTGGGGCAACGTAAAAACGGTGTTTTTGAGTTTCGTGCGTAGAGCAAAGAATTTACAGTGGTATGTTTAATCATTCCTTAGTTAAGTATCTAGCTAGTTTCTAACGTAAGGTAGGTATAACTTCTATGGAGACCAATTTTGCTCCATACATTTTAAATGGGAGCTTAGGAAAGTCATTCCTTAGTTAAGAATCTAGCTAGTTTCTAACGTAAGGTAGGTATAACTTCTATGGAGACCAATTTTGCTCCATACATTTTAAATGGGAGCTTAGGAAAGGAGACTCCTTACCTAAAGGAAAGTATTCATTAAGAATATGGCACTTATTGCTAGGACTCTAATCCTTTTTTCTGGATAGTGAATTAAGTTTGCTCCTTGGCCTTTTTGTGCTTTTTTCATAAAGTTGTAAGTTAAGTTCTCAAAATGGCGTCTAAATTCGAAAATAAAGTGTAACAAAGTTTATCAAATCGAATTCTAAAAATAATCGTGACAAAATTTTCATCGATTTTGGAAAAAAATTGTTTAAAAATAAATTCAAAAAATATAGAAAAGATTCCTAGAAAAATACTTTTTGTGGGTCCCGTTTTGTGAACTCCAACCCGACATACGGCCTGACGGACATGACAAAACAAAACTATATACATATTCCTAAAGTCTGGTCCTAAATAATTTGGACGTATTCTTTTTCCCAGGTTGTGGAGATATGTCGTGATGATGAAATACAGTCGAAAGCCTTAAGCCTCGTCCTGACCCAATTGAAAAACCATTCCAAAGCGACGGATGTTCCATCTCGTGTTCACTACAACTTACTTCGCTTCATTCTCAACTCGGAAAGATCAATGTTTGGCTTTAAAACTTTCATAGTTCTTATAAACCACTGTTTAAATTCTAGAGGGCATCGACTACTTGATTATGACCTTCTGGACACTTGCCTACTCAGCTCATGGCGTACCCTGCTTCGAAATCGCTGTTCTGAAGCGGATGCTCCAAGTGGACGCCGTAGTTTGTTTGAGTGCTTGCTCACCATCATTTTGGATTTGATCGTGGAAAAGAACAGTAATCGGGACTTAAACATGGCGTTACTGAAAAGCAAGTTTTTTGGTGAAATTTTGCTGGGTATCTGCTACAATGCTATATTTGACGTTACGAATTACTGTAAACCAACCCCCGGAACATCAACGGGTTCTTGGAGCAATCCTGAATTGAGTTTGAGCTCTGTCGATGCCATTAGAATAACTGTACTCTTGAAATCAATTCTGTTTGAATTGATGACCCCACCTGATGCATTTATTGGAGTGTGTCTGGTTAAGTACGGACTATATCCATTGCTTCCCGCGGAGTTGCCACCATTGCCTCAGCGAGAAGGAGCCTTCTTTACCTTTAAAAATCAGCAGATTAATAACGCTGTGGAGGCTCACGAGTCGAGCGTACAAAACTATACGACGCCATCGTGCGATACAGTCCCGTGTGATTTTCTAGCCGGTGGTTCTACTGCCGAAGAAGAGAATGATATTCCTGAAATGATTTCAGCAACAAATGAAGATATTCAAGAAGTTGTAGGGCGGGCGTTAAACAATAAACATAAAGTTTACAACAAGGAGACTTTTAAGCGGACACAGTTGGACGGGTTCAGAGAAACATTCCAAGAGTGTTTGACTGAGGCTGTGATGACCATATTACTTAACACATTAGCGATTATGCCTGATGGGGCTTTCTACTCGGTATTGAGACCTCATTTAAATCCTCATGTTTTTGTGGCTTATTGTGCTCACTCTAGCATTCACATAAAAAAGTTAGCTCTGAAACTCCTCTCTGCTTACTTGTCACGAGTAAAAAATTCGTGTATTTTGGAATTTCTTTCAACAAAAGGCTTTTTTCTTACCGGGATGTACATCCAAGATTGTCCAGAACTGGTTAACTTAGTGGCCATTATTTGTCAAGGGTATGGTCCCGTCTCATATCCATTGATACTCTCTTTGCTTTATACAAACTCAGCCGTAAACACCATTTTAGAGTGGATTCAGGAGGACGAAGGTGGGGTAATCCCCGGACTTATGACAATGGGCTTTATCCCGACCGTGATAAATTTGCGTAACAATACAGGAGCATCCACTTTGTCATTAACCAGAGGTTTAAACGATCTTCTATCGAGAGTAATTAAATTTTGTGCTATTACTCCAAAAGAAGATCCGTGGAAAGTATTGCTGCGCCCAGCATTGGAATCTTTACCACAAGGGAATCCCTTGAGTGGAAGAATGTACCAAGAAACAACAGAATTTTTAAAAATGTACCATGGAAAGGAGCTTAAAAAGGTTGACGCGTGTTCCCGGCTGATTTGGCTTTTGGAGCGCTCCAGTGTTTCCCGATTTGGCAACCAGTTCGACAAATGGCTGCTAAATGTATTCTTGGTGCATTTTTTGGAATCGGAAGAAGATCAAGAAACAGAGCTGTGGAGATATTTCATCAAAAAGTACAGAAAGCGACTTCAATATCTCTTGGGATTGTGCCTGTGTCGGATTTTTGCTCCCAACAGAGGTGACCTTGGCTTTAAGCAATTAACCCTGAGAATACTTCTGGGTTGTCCCAATGTCAGAACATGGCTGCCCAAGGTGATCCGTTCAGACGAACAGATTGAACGATGTTTCACTGCGTTCTTCCGCATGTTTCTTTCTGAAGCAGATAAAAGAAGTTATCCCAAGGTTGATAACGTTACTAGTGATGGAAGGGGTCTAATTAGTCCGTCTTTGAACACATTAATTTCGGATAGCGGCGCACTAAGACTAAAATTACAGCATGTTGCAGCCTCTAAAGTGACAATGGAAGTTGAGATGGCGCCAGCAGGTACCCATAAAGATATCCCTCTCAACCATCCGACCGGTGCTAACCCCATGTTCAACTTTTCTGATAAAATTATACGGTCAAAGTTAGAAGAGATTTTGGTAGACGCTGGCCTTTTATCACCAATTAACAGTTTTTCAGCTTTTTCTGCTGATTTTAAAAATTTTAAGCTGCTCTTGGAAACTCCTCCCATTTGTGGAGTGAGCTATTATGAGCTTCGTCAGTGTCTCGCCACCGTGGAAAAAATGCGACAACAGCTGCAGGCCAAATTCAATGGTTCTGCGTCCTCTTTCATTAGCTCTCTGGGCATGGACACGATTGTCAAAGACTTTTCTTTGGAACGGGGCGTGAACACACAAAACGGGTTTCCTGTTATTCAGAAGAACAACTGTTGTAATCAGACTTATTTTGAGACTGTGTTTGAAATGGTTGGAAATTTGGCAGTCAACTTGCTAGATGACGTATCGAGAACAAGAACGCTTCAGGAAATCGAGTTGGTTCGAAAACTCTCATTAAAAGAAGATGATATAACAGCCAGAAACGGACTTTGGAGATTAGTTGAACTCATGACACATCCGGCTGCACCTTGGCATTTTGCAGCATTGTACCCCCAGTAAGGTTTATTTAAGAACCCAAAATTCGAAAGTCTGACTACATCTTTCACAACTCTACGTTACTAATGTGGAAATTATTACGTGAAAACAGGTCATGGGCGTTGGATCAAACTGAAGGACCTGGTCGTGTGCGATTGCGACTGAAGCGAGAGGCATTAAAAGTGCATAATCGCTTTGTAATGCCACAGTATCGTAACACAGGTAGATATTTTATGATAAACTAGTGATATAAGCCAGGCATATGACTAATGGCTAGAATATGTTGTCCAATAATAAAAAATGTCTACACACAATATAAAACTAAAAAAGATGTGTTTAATTAAACCTCCAATCCAATCTCCAAAAACTACTGTCTGTATGTCCACTAAATATTGTCCACTCCAATCCCTCTTCCAGCTATAAATTCAAATCACAGCTTAAAAATGTTATTCCTAGCTCGAAACCTCACGTCTTGATAAACCGTGTACTCCCTCCAAATGAAAACCACATAATATACTTATTTCAAAGTCTCTTATCTCATCTCATGAAACTCCTTTCCACCTCAAAACGTCCCATCCTGTTAGAAAAGTACACCTCCCCCATTTCCAAAACTTCCCTTTCATCTTGAACCTCGCCGCTTCACTTTAAACATTCGACATATTGTATTTACTTTCAAATAATGTCAAGAAAATACTATAAATTGTACCAATGCCTCAAGCGTACAAAATAGTTAAACTTAAATGCTTGTTGTATGCACTTTGTTTACAGGAAATGTAATCCAGCCACTGGAATACCTTCTCTCCGAAAAACTGGAGGAGCAAACAATTCTACCGAAAACGAGCACTTGTATTAACTTTATGAGATTTTGTACAAGAATAATTCCTGGCGAAGAGCTTCCTGGTGAAATCATTCTTACTTTCGACACCCTACATTTCATCCCGGATGCACAAAACGGGATCCAGGAGTGTATTCAAAGGATCGATGTACCATTAAAAGAAATAATTCATATTTTAAAGCGTCGCTACACCTTGGAAGATCGATCTGTGGAAATATTTGTGGAAAGTAGAAGCTACCTGTTTGTGTTTCGCACACGAACAGATAGAGAAGAGTTCATCAAACTGATTTCTGTTAAGCACCCTGTCAACGGTCTGAATTCTGCTTTAATGGACTCGTCTCTTCCGTCCATGAGTGCACAGTGGACCAAAGGACAAATTTCCAATTTTGAGTACTTAATGTACCTTAACACCGCCGCGGGAAGAACATATT
Organism: Callyntrura guangdongensis; assembly: GCA_027744295.1. Classification (NCBI taxonomy): domain Eukaryota; kingdom Metazoa; phylum Arthropoda; class Collembola; order Entomobryomorpha; family Paronellidae; genus Callyntrura; species Callyntrura guangdongensis. Next base: position 5,933 of record JAHZNB010003035.1, on the reverse strand, counting down.
GCGATCTAATGCAATATCCAGTTTTTCCATTTGTATTAGCCAAGTATGATACTCCCACTTTAGATTTGCTTGCACCCCAATCGTACAGGGATCTGAAGAAACCAATGGCCATACAGGATCCATCCAAGGAAGAACATTTTATTGCGACTTACAACGTAAGTTTTAAAATGAATTTTCAACTTTCGCAATTTTCTAAATTTATGATATGAAGAAAAATGGGATTTGTAGTATTTAAAAAGAGAGTGTGACTCACCACCGTTCCACTATGGTTCACACTACTCAAATTCGGGAATAGTGCTCCATTTTCTTATACGGCTACCTCCGTATACACAGCATTTCTTAAATTACCAAGGTATTAAAAGAGGTTCTTCTAATTTGATTTGCTGTCATTTTTTGTACATTGTTGTTCAAACTCATCATAATAAAACATTTATGTTTCTATGGTGACAAGATGGCAGTTTTGATATTCCCGACCGCAGTTTTCATAGCATGGATACAACGTGGAAGTTAGCATCACGTGAATCCAACACTGCCAGGCTGTTCACTCTCATTAATCGACAGGTATAACCGAGATCGAGGGATGAAAATGTGTGCCCATTTGTGTTTTTATATTATCACGACTATCAGTATATGAAAGAATATAAAATGTGTGATGCATGGAACTATTTATTTATTGTTTATAACTAGAGGTGGGGCAAATACGGTTCCAATATTTGTGCCTACAAATATGGAACGAAAGTTGCCAAAATACTAATATGCAGTTAAATATGTACCACTTTACGATTTCATCTAAACTGTTAGCGTAAAAATTATTATTGGATAGAAATTCCCCTTGAGTCGTGCTAAATATTAAATATAATATTAATTAATTTTAATTCTTTCCGACAAAAAACGGTCCTACTACGGTAAAGATGTAAAGTTTTACCAGTCAGCTAAAAATTGATTTAAGAATTTTAGAACTTATTTTCTCTGCAGTTTAGTAAATGGGCAATATTTCATTGCCACAATAGCACCAGGATGCAAACTTTTTGTAAAACCAGGACTCGTCGTATTTTCGTAGAAATATTCTGTCAAAGTGAAGCAGAGTTTTTTATTGTCTGAGATTAGAAGAAAACACGAGCAACTTACAATAGCAATATTCTTTGCCCTTTATGTTACACTTAAAATACAGAATGTAGATTGTTTATTGTCACTGATTGATTGTAGCAATGAATTTTGTCGAAATTATGTAAAACTTCATCTTCATTAAGCCATTTTTTATTACTACATAATATATGCTACTATTAAATAGATTAGGTTTCGACTTCGTATGTCCCGTGACCGGGAAACTATATAACTTATGAAAAATTCTTTGTCTTACTTATGCGGATAGTCTATCTAACGTTTTATCAGTGTTATATGAAAACTAAAAGTGTTATCCTTTTGTTACAGGCATTGGAAAGCAACCAAGTCAGAAAGTTTATTAATGACTGGATTGATTTGATATTTGGTTACAAACAAAGTGGAAAATCAGCAATACAAGCCATGAATGTGTTTCATCCTTCGGTAAAACGTTATGATTAATATTTTTAAATCATTTTTAACAAAACCTAGTTATTCAAGTAGCGAAAGCTACTCATTGCGTATATGTTGTCCGTCTGTTTGTCCGTATTGACGATATCACAATAACGAAAAGGAAAGGTTAAATAGTGGTAACTCATTAACGGATAGGAATTTTGAAGTTTTGTTGTCGCCAATCGATTACACATTCCCTGTGGAGTTGATGAGAGGATTGGAGAGAATGTTTTGAAGGGAGAGTTGAACGGTTTGTTGAACACAACTCAAATGATTATTTCGTCTCTTTGTTATTATTAGTACGTTGTACGTTTATTAAGTAGCGAATACTTATTTCAATTACAAATGTCTATTCGCGCAAGATCTGTTCGTCTGTCTGAGAGAGTAAAGGGGAAGGAATTTTGGAATTGATATTGACTTTGTATACTGAAATAATAAGAATTTGTGACCTTAAAAATGCCGGGGCGTTACCGAATATGGTTATTGCCACGCGAACTAGTTGTGCAGTGCCAATTTTTTAGGTCAACGGTAAATTATAAACCGTTAAAATGAGCACCTTCATTTTTTAATCTTTTGGACGCTATAATTCAGGAACCAATTACACGATCCTGTCCAAATGTTGTGTGCAGGTACCCTATGACGTCTTCTAAAGGTGCTCAGAAGTTTAACCTCGTAGATCATCAGTGTCAAAGGTCATTTAGAAAAACTTTAATTTTACGTACAGATAAGCGCCTCTGTATTTACGTGGGCCAAAATTTTGACCCCGTAGCTCAACGAGGTGAGAGGTCATTTAGTAAAAACTTTATATCTCAGGGCGATATCAAATTTCGTAGAACTTTAACCAAAATGGCTTAAATTTGGCACACAGGTGCCTTAGTTTAGTGGCATCTCTGGGAGTGCAATTTGAGCAAATTTGGTCTTTTTGGGGGTCAAATATTAAACTTTAGCCAAATTAGCTCAAATTTTGTATAGCGATACCATATGAACTGGCAAGCCAAAATGTCAAGTCCTTATCACCTTAATCAGCATGTATCAATACAAAACTTTCATCGGCGTCTCAGCGATGACAGCGATTAAGCAACGGTTTGTAAATAATATGTAATTCTTCTTTAAATTCTCCTTCTTCTGATTGTAGACATATGAGGGATTCGAGGTGGATGGAATAAATGATGAGCTTATGAGAAAAGCCCGGAAAGCAATGGTATCAACTTATGGGCAAACCCCAAAGAAGCTTTTCGCGTACCCCCATCCACGATCAGCTATGCATCCGTCTGAAAGCTGCCATTTGGTGAGTGTAAAAAATAGATACTCCAATATGTTCATAAAATGTTTGTGATTCGCTCTTCTCCTTGTCAATATTGTGCATTTAAATTAAGGCGTTGAAAAGGCACCCATAGAGGGGCCTTTCGCAGAAAACGTAGAAACATCATAATATTCAGTAAATGAACAAAGCTCCTTTTTAAGGGATAATATCATTTATCATTATCATTGCTTCTTTTAACTTTTTGAGAACAAATGAATGCATGACGACTCCAGAATATGTATACCCCAGTACATATGTATTTGTAATGTAATTAACGAACTTTAATCTAACAGGAGGTACTTGACACAGTGTGGGGGGTCAAATGGGGTCGTTTTATTGGTTCTCCCATTTGCTCCGAACTTGAAGTTGTGGACACTAGAGATTATAATGAGATCATGTCCCTCTTTGAAACGTCGACTCGCATCGTGTTTTGGCCTGAACACACGGTGATAATTGGCGACAAAATAGTGGGTAAATGGGATGCGAGTGGAATACGTATCAAATCGAATATTATTTATTTGTGCATTGGAGACGAGGTAAAATTTACAATTTCACTTGTTATACCTGTATGATTAAGTAGCCATGTATTCTTTTGGAATCAAGTTCACTACAGATTTTTAAAATCTAGATTACTGTGTGTGTTACAACGGATACATCAATATGGGTTGGACACCAATCCGGTCTAGTGACAGTATTAAAGTTAACTGCTGAGTTGGACAAAGTAAAGGAGAAGATTGAGCTTGTTGGACACTATCAAGCCATTAAATGCATTGATTTAAACCAAGACTTTTCTACGGCTATAACATGTTCAGGGGAAGATTATGCATTGTTGTGGGACATGAATAGGTATATTGATGTTCTTCAAACCTTATATAATGTCGATTGAAACTATAAGGGAATAAGATTGAAGACTGAACATGCTTTTCTTTGATTTAGGACTCGGTGCATCAATATTATTAAACGACCAGAAGAAATAGATGACGTTTACTCATCACGATCAACTGGAGATATTTTGCTGCTTAACCATTCGAAAAATGTGGTGACTCTTACCACCATTAATGGTTTGTTTATAGGGTCTCTTCAACCTGATGACCGCGTTGTATGTGTCTGTTTGAGCAACTTGGATCCTGGCAGAAACGTAAATTTAATTGCGGTTGGATGTGATTACGGCATGATTAGGTGACATATCAATCTTATACAATTATGTCAAGTCAATTAAAAAATAATGAGTATGATACTAAAATGATCATCTAAAAAGCATTTAAAGAGCAAAGAACAAACTGGAAATTGTTTTGTAACTGCTTAGATTTTTCTCGACTTGGGACCTCAAACCGGTCAACGAAATCAAAGTTGTCCCGTTGTCAACACTCGCCATTAAAAAGTAAGCAATGATTCTATTCCCCTGCAAACTGCGGAACACAGACGTTTACACGAACGATAATGTAAAGGGTGCGGACACAGACCTGCATACTGGTTCTCCAATTTTTTAGTACTGCCATATGCAGTACTAGCTGGTACTTACGACTTAGGTAGCGTCCATTTAAACCCAACACGCTTTTTTAACATTTCGTAAATGGGCGTCTTAACATTGTCTTTACGGCCTGCCCAGAAGCCTCATCCCTCCTTCAAACGTTTTAAATATACGATCCCTTGCATTACGAGAGGAGTTTACTAAAGAATAGACCTACAATGTGATAGAAAAGTGACGAAGTCAACACTTGATTTGTGATCATCGACTCGTAATTCCACCGTCAAAATTACGTGGCCGGTCATAATGGCAAATTGCAAAATTTCTTGTTTACCTATTTTTTAGGCTATGCAAATTTGGCAGCCAAAAATAATTACATACAAATCTTGCAACCAAAATAGCGTCCAATCTAATGCATTAAATATGACGGATTTCAGTTACTTGATACATTTTAAACTGACATATATATTATTTCCCTTTGAGAGAAAAAATTCGTAATCGAGAGTAATTATCAATTTTCAGTGATCAGTGCCACCGATTTGAGTCAAAAAATCTGGGATGACTGCTCGCTCCCCATTACAAATTCACGTAGCTGTTTTTAACTGAATCCCTTTAATTCTTCTATCCATCTCTCATTTTGTCAAGTTAATTTTAGATGATCATACAGTAAACATATTATTTTGTGTAAACACATTAACATTAAAATTTTCAATAGTTTACAGACAAACGAAATTAATCTCAGTGTAGTAATAAATTGAACTTTCTCTTCTTTCCTTCCTCAGCAAATATTCAATAACTTATTGACAATAAGTGAGTTTGAGCAGATACAATATCCTGTGATAAAATGTGTTTCCTTTTTTATTTTTTAATTAATATCTACAATTTACTTCACAAAATGGAAGATGGATAGAAGATTAAAGGGATTCGGTTCGAAACAGCTATAGAAATCATGGTGCATTTGTTAATTTTTACGAATCTAGCATTCACCACTGGAAAGCCCTATGATCTCTTCTATCAAAATTGCTGCATGAAAGTTCACGACGAGATAACCGTTGTGGAAATGAGTCATTACTTTTAAAAACCTTCAAATTGAACATTTGGAAAATAAACGCAAAATCAAGGTTTTGACATCGGAACCAGTCATTCTTCACCCGGGGCTGGGCACTACACCGCTGGTGGAATTGCATATCGTTTGAAGATAAACGTTAAAGTCATTCATTCTTGAGTAAACACACCCCTCGAATAACCCATACATTTGCTGCAAAAATGTTGACATAGCCATAATTAAATTGCCAGTCTAAACATAATACAGTAAAGTTCAACTGTCCGAAAATAGGTTCCTCTGTAGCAGCAGCAAAATATGCTGGTAGTTTATATTCCAATTCAATACAGTAAAAATATAACAGTCATGCGTCGAAGGATACTCGACTACTATTGTGAAATGCATACAGAGTGCAGAGCAATTCTATTATTTCTCCACGTTGTCAGAGATTGCAAAATCAAGTAAGTCTAACCATCTGTGTACTTTGATTCTAGAATTCGGTATTCCAGAGACGGTCATCGACTATACTGCTTGTCAATTACAGAGGGAACATCATTATCTGCAGC
>JAHZNB010003034.1:0-19374 GCA_027744295.1 Callyntrura guangdongensis | reverse complement strand
ATGTGTATGTTTTCTTTGTTAAAATATTGAAATATTTTATTGGAAAATGGTTCGTCTGTCCCTCCGTCCAGTTGGCTCGTACATGATACGTTTGCTTATATACGATATCTATTTTAAACCAAACTTTTATAATAATGAACTTTATGTGATTAAAGTCCAGAGTCCAGACACGCAGTGGCCTGCTATTAATACGGTACCCTTGGCAAATTTTTATTATATACGTGCGCTCTATATATACTTACTAGGTAAATTAAATTACTAAATTACGTTATACATTTCTTGTACAAAGATAACCGTACTATGGTACGTCATAACTGCGTTACTACGATCCCCCATGTTCATGACTGAGATTGCTGCAAAATTATAATTTGCGATTACTCTCTGTACTCAACGTCAGTCAAATCATCAGGCTGCATGAGCCACCGTTTACTGCACGATCCTAGCCTGTGCCGCTGATTTCGAGGCAAATATATTCCTTTATTCTTGCCTACCAAACCAGTGCAGTAGTAGTGAAACGGGCTGAGGTTTTCGTGTTTTGCCGGTACATTCTGCCAACTGATGCTCCCGTCATCACGAGAGTGATGCCGATGCCATATACATGTCAGTGGGGAGAGGGATGAGATATGAGATGACAAATCTATGTACATAATCCTTACACAAACCAAAAAGCGAGGCATGAACTATGAACGTCTTGTTCGTTCCGTAACTTTGAGTTGTTCTTATTATTATGCAAGTTTACCTAATCATTCAACACAATGGTTTCCTCGAATTCCCATATAAAAATGCTACATTTCACGTAGACAGCAGCTGCCAAACCGTATTATCTAAAATAATGTAAACCTTTATGCATTAAAAGTTCGCGGAGGCATCATCATTCAGGTTCAGGACATACATGAAGAAAGGATTGTTCAAAAGTTGCTATTGTTACTGCTACCGCACTGTTTGTCTGTGTGTGTATTATGATATTGCATTATTAAACCGTCTATTAACTGCTATTACTATTATTGTTCCTATTAAAGTGTGTGAGTACCTATATGCGCAGACTTTTCTGTTCGTTTGCTGAGTTTTTACTTTCTGCCCTTGCTTGAATTATTGCATAATAATGCTGCTTACAACTCCAACAGCACTTGTACGTACGACACACCACATAATATAAAATAAAAAAATACCTGCCCATTATGCTTTTTCAGTTACTCATGTTGTTTATGTATGACTAACCGAGGGAATGGCAACGAGCCTGAAATTTCTTGGAAGCACCTGCTTCGTTTCTGTTGTTGTGTGAGTAATATATCTGTTGGATTTTCATACTTTTTCGAAAAAATGGCTCGACTTTCTTATTTATATTATTACGATGATGAATAAAAAGCTTTCAACCGTGTCAGCATCATTGACACTATGTACTTTGCTTGTGTTGGGAAACCGGTTTCGTGGGAAATATTTTTAAAAATTTCCCTGCTCGTTGGTCCTTAGATGAATGAGTGCGTGCTACTGCATGACTTCGTCGCGGCAGTAGTAGTAGCTACCACCGCCACGTTAATCTGTGCACGATTGTTGTGAAAAATGTACATTGGGTGTCCTCCACAGGGAAGTTGATGTTCAAAAATGGTGTACAGGTACTTACAAACTGGGTGTTATGAATTTATTCCGTTCCGTGCGCGTACGCGTTGTCAGAACCTGGTTCGTTCAGAACTGGCTTGGTCCGATTGTAGCAAAAAGTCACGAGATGTAATCAAGGAATTGAAGAAAGGATTTAAGTTGTACTTTTTAAACCATTTCAGCTGTGTTTCAATCCATTTCCGCTTTTACAAAGCTGCATTAAATTACACAAATATTTTTGCCGCTGTCTAGTACCAGTTCTGATCATTTGCAAATAAATACGGGGGAGTCAAAAATTATACAGTACGTAGTTTGAAACAAGCAGTTGTAATATAGTTTGGTGTAGATGATGCAGATTAGATAAGTTAGGACGGAAATATCTCTCTGGTTTTCAAGGTTAATGTTATTTGCTTCAATGACAAGCATGCAAGGGAAAAGTTAAATTTCATGTCGGTTTTATGAAGATACCTGATGCTTTTTTAATGAAATTAGAATACATTATATTTTTCTTAAGGTAAATTTTGCGACTGAACATTTTAAAAAGTTGAGTTGGTGGAAGGTGGGTTCAAGTACTCCATATGAAAGATTTTAACGACACCAGCTTAAGTCTTCTGAAACCCAGGAGCTTGTGACGTCTGCACAATATTCTCATAGATTATGTGTGGTATTGTTGTTAGGGTGTATAGGTGATGAATGCGGTATCCGTAGTAGTCCCTTTAAGGTTCTCATAAAACACTGCTACTGTACTATTCCAGAAATGCGTTCCACACTGTCACATGTTTGTCATATGGGAAACTACTTTGTGTATGTGCTTTTTCATCAATGAGTGAGTACACATGTTTTCATCTTCGCCCAAGGTCACTTTTGACACAAGGGAAATTTCCCTACGAAGTACGAACAGTGAGCAACACATGCAGCATGCATATGTACCTTGTCGTTCCATCCCCGAATCATTTCTTTTTATTATTCCCTGTCTGCCTTTATATTTATTTTAGTATCTATTCCGGACATTTTTTTAAAACAAATAATAATGTGTTTGTCTATGCTGCTGGAAAGAAAGTCAAATTATGCAGTAATATTCTTTTTTATTTGTGTAGCTATTTTTCATCTGAGGTGATGACCGAATCGGGGTCATATCATAAATGACACAATGGTATATTATGACAGTCGATCATTTTATATGCATATTTATATGCATAAACATTTGAAGCTCGAACTAGGCAGCTGGTTTAATTTTAATGTGAACCATGACCATCTGCCCGGATTTTTTTCCCCAGACAACTCAACTTTTACCTGTTGTGCGTTGCGTACCTTTTCGTTTTTACGATGTACGATCGAATGCCTATGAATATGTATGTATTTACGTCTCTACATGTGAAATACTATAGAGTTGTTTGTTATGATGGGTGTAAAACCTGTCCCCGTTAAATGTGTTTTTTTCTAAAACACATGAATGTAAATGCACAAGTAGACAGTTGAAAAGTGATCTTCCACTTACAGCTCTTCACGTCGCTATTATACTTGATAAGTGGTCAGTGAGCATACTACTGGTTGGCAGACTGGGTTAAATATATTGAAAGTGACATATGGATATGGATTAGCACATCAAAATCGGTTTAATTACTGCAATGCTTTAATTACAGTGCAAACGGGCTTTAAAATTCCTGTACTTCTCTGACTTTCACCCATCGTCTACCTGAACCCTGATGCAGTAATTACGCCATTGGTGTTATTTAGTTTGCAATTTAGAAATGAAAACAAGTAATTAAAACATCTACACGGTGCTGAACCACGGGTCATTCACGCTGTAAAACAATTAATTAATGGTCCTTTCCTGATAATCCAATTTCAATATGTACGAATTCTGATTGCATGCAGTAAAAAAACTGACTTTTTTTCTTCCAACGACGAACTAGCCTAGACCCAATTTTTTTTGGCTGCGAGTAAAATCATTGTAAATTCGTTTAACAACAAAAGTGGTCGTCTGGCAGACCTTTTTCCCCATTTTATTATGTGATTGCATGCATCATGACTAGGCATAGACTAAAAAAACTTGCAAAGTTAAATGCATATTTTATGGCTGTTCTTGTTGCTTGACCTATTATCATCCTTGCTCAAGTGTTTTTAACTTGCTCAAAGATACATTTTTGTATCTCTCCGTCCAAACCCAATAACCGAATACAGAAACGGAATGAAGAATTCTAGATCATTACCATTCCACTGGAATTACAAAATAAAACTTGTTTTTGCACCAATTTTAATTTATCTTTTCACCTGTACGTAACTTGAAGCCAATTGCCTTTATCACAACAACATTTGCAACCGCTGTTACGTCCAGCCAGGGTTCCGAGAGAGAGAGAGATAGATAAACGATCCTATTTGCATGCTCTATATTTAAATAAAATTTATTCCAACACCTTATATTAATTAATCATACTGGCTACGTATAGAAGGTAAAAGTTTAAAACAAAGTCTACGCGACATGAACGCTGTCTTTCATCGTCCAGCCAGGACCACAAAACCAGTATTACAAAAATCATAAAATACACACCTTTCTAATAGCTTATTAGCTAACTGTTTGAAGCAGTATCATTTACCATATTATCAGGAATGAATCACTCACCGGGCTCATCGCGTGAGGGACGGCTGCTTGCATAACGCCAGTAATTATCATTGCTCATACAGGTTTGGATTTGGAGTTAATGGGGAGAAAGGATAAATATTAGACTTTGATGTTTATTTAATAAAAAAAGAAAGAGTATGTGGTACATGCAATTTTGAAATTCCGATTAGGCTACTGAGCCCACGTGAGCATACCCAAGATCTTACTATATTTTCTGTTACTACGAATAATATTGCAGCAACGACATTTATCCCAATACATGTTAATTGCTACCATCAATGCACGCCTTGCTGGAAATGTCAGGAAAAATCTATCATTTTCAGGCAGGCAGGATTAAAGCTTTAACCCTTCACGAAACGACGACGTATGCTTCGTGATGTGAAAGATTTACTGTACAGCGTACAGTACATTTGCCATGTAAAAATGTTTTCCTCCGCCTGCCTCTCCCTGAAGGGTTCAATGCAATTAATAAAATAATTACTTATATGTAAAACTTACGTCATTTGCTGTGGAATGGCATAGAATGCTGATGGTCGTAATTTTGTGTAACAATCGCTAGTAAAATACGTCCTCTACCACTTTGTACGAAATGGTGCAACTTATCAAATAATGACTGCTAAATGATGTCCATGTCATTTAGTTTATGAGTATTATATTGCTTACTCCTCCGTCGTGATAATGCCCTTTCTCGTCCCTGTTTTCCCTGAGGAGGTTCAAATCGATTTCGCTGGAAATCCGTCGAGTTGTTTCAATCTACTAATATAATCATCTGCAATTCCCATCAGCAAAATCGGACCGTGTATGAGAAAGAAAGGAGCGTGCTTGCTGATCAACAGACAAGACAGACAGACATACGGAAAAATATGACAAAGTCGATACATACCAGCCCCAGCTGAAAATGACTTTTCACCTGCGCGTTATAATAATGAATATATATATACATATATTTATTTAAATGGTTCCTCAGGTTCCTTCAGCTTTGCTTTTTCTCGGAAGCTTGCAACTACCGCTAATTAAGTCTAGATGAACTTGATTCCTGATCCCTGTGTAGATTCTTAGGAGAAGAAACACTGAAAGTTAAACCGTCCTTAAGTGCATAGAAGCACAAGATGAGCATTGCATGCAAGTCTGGGCGAATATATTGGAGTCCCATCACATTTTTCAGGTAATATAATGCCCACAGCGTTCAATTCTGGTAGCCTAGCCCGAGGAATGAACTGGCAACCTAAAAGATACATTCGTTGTCTCATTTATGTACATTATAAAAAATCATGACATTCATTTTCATATTAATAATAAGCGTGCTTAGCAACATTATTTATTTCACTCTTACACTACACCACCTTTTTCAAAGTTCGTGAAAGTCAAGGTCTCCATTTTGTTAATCTAAATACATAATTGAACGATCTAGCAACCAGCAGAGAATACACCTTCAAAACAAAACGATTATTTTATATATTTTTTTCGAAAAAGTAAACACGGACTTTAGGGTTTCTTGCAGCATTGCTTAAGAGAATAAAATATTTATACAGGATAAACGGCAGGGTGGACCTAATATGCTTAATATTTATTTATTGCATGCAAATTTGGAATCTCGGAAGCCTAAAGCTATTTGAGTTAAACTTTTGTCTCGGAATCTGACGAAAAGGTGATATCAAATTACTGGTTTCATCTTCAAGTATTATTGAAAACATAATTTGAGACGACATGCAAGATTGCATGTGGTTCTCCAAGTGCGCTTAACTTACAATGATCACTAATTAGAGCCGGAATAGATCAAATTGGTGGAATTAGGCCACCTGGAGAACTTTAATCGATCCCTTTTCGCAAAATTAGCACACGCATTTTGAAGGATATGATACTTAAGGCTAACCTGGCATAAATTATTTATTCCATTTTCAAACAAAAAGGAAAAACTTGTTTACCGGGTAAATAAATCCGAGATATGTACCTTTATGTATGCACGCATGTATACACATAATATGTAGAGACTCCCAGAGAATATTCCTTCCCGATTAAAGCAATGAAGAAAGATAAAAACAATAAAAATACATCATGTTCTTGGAACTAAAAACATTTCTTTTAAAAAAATTTAAAAAATGTTCTGCTGTTACTGTATCATTCGAAAAAGTGAGAGAACTTATAAATTAACCTAAAATGGTTGCAGTGTGCCAAAGAGTGTGCGTGATTGAAATAAAATGTTCTGGTTGAGCGTAGTATGCAGAGAAGAATAAAAATAAAGAAAACATAGGTGGTGTACAATAATCAAACTGCAGCATATAAATTTTTAACAAAAAACCCATCTTCAGAGGCTGTACAATTACAGCTGGAATAATACGAGGGTGCTACCTTTTATCTGACTGGTATATTTAGCCAGAGTTATTTATGTGACGTTGTACCCTTTCCCTTTTATTTTGAGAAGCCGTCAAAGGGGTACCCCAGTTTTTAATTAGATAAATAAAATATATTGGAGAATAAGTTTTTCCTTCCCATACATCACTACTACAGCTATTAACTTTTTTAAAAAATTAAGCGTATCTCACGATCATTTGGAGATGGCTGCAAAAATAATATATATGAGAAATCGATCACCATCGATCATAAGCTCAGGATTGCATTTTCTCTTAAAGAACTTCCTACTTACATTTTTCATTAGTCTCAAAGTGTTGTAGATAACAACGATATCATATATCACGGCAATTTCAACTTCCTTAACTGCTCCCAATAAAACTTGGTATTGAGCAATTTCATCGATCCTAATTTCAAACCAAGGTTCTCCTTTACTCTCTGCTCTGTTGGCTGTGCAAGTGATGATTATGGGTTTACAAAGAGAGAGAGAGAGGAGATCGAAGATAATTTTATGCTACCTACAACCTATTTATGGCAGTCATTATTTTGAGTTACATAAACAGATTTTAATGCGCTCAGAAACATAATACCGATCTTGATAGTTTTTTTTAGTAATGTCATCGTCGTCGAAGCCAGACGACAAAGACGACAACGCAATAAAACCAGGCTCCTCACAAGTCTACAGTTTAAGAATGCATACGGTAATGTGCATTATGTGCTTCCTCTACCTTTTTAGTAGTATCTCAAACTTGCATGTTAATGCGAATTGTGATTGCGAAACGAATGAAATATGATACTCGGTCGGTGGTAGTGGTGGTTGAAACAGTTTACACACAGCACAAGCTTCCTTTGATATCGGTACATGCACTCCCGCGTGTCACATTATTGTCTCATTTCAGGAGCATTTCAATTTTTAGAAGATAAAAAAATGCGCGACTGTTTTACAGACAGGAGGGAAATAAAAACTTATTCATAATATAGCGTCACATCACATTCTAAAAAAACCACTGCTCGCAGTCAAGTCAGAGTAGATAGCATGACGATTCAAACATTATTTGTAAAAGATTATCCTACGGCTACCCTGAAACTACTGTAAAATCAGAAGAGGATGTTGCTCATTGCATTTTACTTTTTTTCTAAAAAAAAGTTTTTCACCTTGCTGGTTAGGTTTAGGTTAGTTTTTTGATGGTTTTCTTCATCTTCTTCATGGTCCATGAACTTGGCTTTTTGGCTTGTGTATAAAAGTAGAAGGAGACTCCACCAATTACTACTGTAAAATCAGAAGAGGATGTTGCTCATTGCATTTTACTTTTTTTCTAAAAAAAAGTTTTTCACCTTGCTGGTTAGGTTTAGGTTAGTTTTTTTATGGTTTTCTTCATCTTCTTCATGGTCCATGAACTTGGCTTTTTGGCTTGTGTATAAAAGTAGAAGGAGACTCCACCAATTTTACACTAGCTCACGCTCAGTTAGACATTATTATAATGTTCATTTATACATATGGTATGTTATATGCTTTCACATACACAGAGCAAAAGAACAAGATGGAATCTCTAGGTACACATCATCATCATCATCGTCATCACTACACAACCAGCCCCACTACCAAACACCAAAGTTGAGCACTACTCTGATGCGCCGAGTGCCGATTATGCATAAAAAGTAGATTTTGTGCACAATCACAAATTTACTCACTTCTCTCCCTCTCCTCTGCCCATTCAGCCATTAGATAAGCACAGCATTTTTTTAAACTTAAGAACAACATTGATAAAAACATTCGTGTTTACGAGCTAAGTACGTGTACTTTACATTTTGCTAAATTACAAAATACATATCTATCCACTACCCCGAGAAGTCAAAACAAACTAGGTATATGATATTATGTTATGTACAATGATGGGGATGATGATGATGATAATGGCATGAAGCTTCAAGTTTCATTCCATTATTTCTTCTTCTGCTTGATTTCTGACCAACTCCGTGAAATTCTATTCTTCATGAACTCTTTATGTCTTTTTGATAATAATGGAGGTGGTGGTGATGTGATATCAGACTGAAGAACATAAACAAGAAAATTTGATACTTACTTACCGATAATTCTGTCATACTCAACTACTTCCACCTCCTCCACTATGATAATGATATGTACAATATTATTTCCTTTTTTACTTGAAACTTTTTCAACAGAGCCCTCATTATTACTTTTTGTTACTCTTATACTATAGTCTCAACCAACTACGCAATTACAAGCAATAAAATGTCGTGTAACGCCACCATGATGGAAGCATACTTGAACGGAACTAAAATTTATGTATGTTCTGCTTGCATTGACATTTCTTGTATTATATTTATTATTCGAAGAAAGATGACGAGAACAAGAGAACGAGAGTGTGTCTGAGGAAGAAAAAATCTATAAAAAACAAGATTAGAAAGAATCAGGAGAATCCTACTTTACCACTAATGCATTATGTCTTCCAAGAGGTTTTCATTGTTTTCCTCAGTCATATGCATCCTTTTTACCAACAATGATAAATAAATAATGGAGCTTTGTAAGCTTTGCAATGTTTAGAAGTGTATGTTTGTGTGTGTGTGTGTGAGAGAGAGAGAGCACATTTCTGGTTATCACTTGCTTCGTGAATCGTGTTGTCCATAGTCCATATTATATTCTTGCCCCCGTTGTTCCACCAGTTCGCTCGTAGTGCACAGAACACAGCTCGAGCTCGTTTACAATAATGTGAAACGCAATAATAGCGCATTGGTGGTAGCGGTAGTATTGGGAGCAGGAAAGGGACAGTAATAACGATAACGATAATAATAGGTAAATGCATTTTTTAAAAAACATCACCCGCTTGTAACATAGTCTCCACCATTATTTCACTTTTTGTCTTGCTGTGATACAATTATTGTGATGGTATTGTCGGATAAATAAAGCAAGCATCGTTCAAAGGCAGACACAGACGGTGGGAGAGAGAAAAGACGGATGGACAATAAAATAAAGGAAACATAAAATTGGATGCGTGGCACAAGTACATTGCAGAACTGCTTATTGTGCCAATTGATATTGGTGGTAGCGGTAGTATTGGGAGCAGGAAAGGGACAGTAATAACGATAACGATAATAATAGGTAAATGCATTTTTTTAAAAACATCACCCGCTTGTAACATAGTCTCCACCATTGTTTCACTTTTTGTCTTGCTGTGATACCCTTATTGTGATGGTGTATTGTTGGATAAATAAAGCAAGCATCGTTCAAAGGCAGACACAGACGGTGGGAGAGGGAAAAGACGGATGGACAATAAAATAAAGGAAACATAAAATTGGATGCGTGGCACAAGTACATTGCAGAACTGCTTATTGTGCCAATTGACATTTTTTTACGGTTGGTCCTTGCCATTTAAGATGTAATAATGAATGGTTGTCCAGTGGTGCTGAATGTCAATATGCTGATGCATATGTACCTTTAATGCATTGTAAATAGTAGCAAAACTTTGTGTTCCGCGTGCATAGTAGATTATATTCACCATTTGGAGGGAGGACGATTTTGGTCTTGTCCAGGTACAACAAAGCTTCAGCAGTTAACATTCATTTCTTTGACGGAGGCCCTACATTCATAGCATTTTACTGTGAGGACTTGACCGAACCATTTAGAAGGTAATTTTTGGTTTGACAAAGGAGAGTGCTGACTGACTGTTGAATCGAAAAGGATATAAAAGGACTCTGCTGGATATCCACTTTAGACACAGGAAGAGAACTTGTCCAACCATGAATAAGGCTCTCCGAGTGCCGTTTTTTGTATTATTCACGGATTTAAAACATAAAAATGACAGAGTGATTTCAGTGTCAGTAGCAACACAACAAAGTTAGATAAAAATTGGAAGACAGGATCACCACCAGCAGCAGCGCTCTAATGGCTCCTACACGATGATGTCTGCAGAACATTGTAACGTACAGTTAATCATCATGAAGCTGTACGCGCGTATACCTACAATCCGAAAGAAAGAAGCCCCTTTCCTCTTTCATAATCAACAATGTAGTCATAAAATAGTGTGTGTATATACATACGCTTCAAAAAAACGGACAGATAAATTCTGTGACATGACATTACATTCGGTGTACATACCTTCCTGTATATGTTTAATATATAAATTATTTTATATGAAAAAGAATATAATAATATCACGTAGCAAGTCTTACGTACAATAGTAGTACAGCGAAGGAAAAAGTGGCAGACAAAAAATAGTTTATATGAAAATGAAAGGAGGAATAATAATACGCCAGGGATCTAGGAACCGTGCGCGTACCTTATGCGACTATGAGCACAGCACTGGACAAAATAAACGAGGTATCTTGGTGGTACTTGGTACCACTACGCATGTATAGGGAGTAACAGGACCAAAGGCACGCGTAATCTTCTACCGAGTCGCGTGGGCTTTCATGGGGAACGAGGCTCGCTTCACCAGAGCCAGACCCGAAAAAAAGAAAGGAAGGGAAGCAGAGAGAAGAGAGGCATTCCCTCACAAAAAAACCAATCCTGCTAGCAAGCAGAACCACCACACCGTCATCGTCATCATCATGATCATCATCGACATCATTACCAGCAGCACTTACTACTTTCAGCCGCTGCCTGCTGCGGTACTTTTTGCTTCCTTTTAAAAGCGAGCTGTGCTGAAGAACGAGCAGGGAAGTGGAATGAGCCAGGGAACTACCCTATCTCAAGGCATCACTTTACATCCCTTAGATTCTTCCCCTGTCTTCGTTTTACAATTTTACATGCATCAATGTATTTAAGTATGGCTTTTGGGCTGCAAAATAGCTTGGCATAATAATATGTTGACGAGAACACGTACAACGTAGCAAGTTGAGTGTAGAGGCATGTGGGAATTACTACTACAAACTATACGAAGCTTGTTCTTTGGACAGTCACTACTACTGCTCGTTCACGCGCAGATTGCGCATAAATGAGTTTTTATGGGAAATGAAGTACAGAAACAAATGTCACTGTTAATAGCGCACAGTCCATTATATTCCAAAATTGGTAGTCACCGTACCGAGAGGGCGTACTTTCAGGTTTAAAGCCCAGGTTATGAAAATGACAAAAAGCTATTATGAAAAAAATGAATGCGCTGCCATGATTCGCTGCCATTGACAAATTAAAACTACCACGATTTTTACAAGTTTTACAGTTTTATATCGCTCGCTTCGTCAGTTTCATTTACTTTAAGTTGACACTCGCTACTGACAACTGCGAATAGGCGTGACGATGATAAACTGAAGTGGCAAATGCGGAGTGTGGTTGTGATAAAAGCGGGAGCTCATAAAATATTCGTATAAGGACACGACCAATGGCGGGGAGTGTGATAATCAGCACGCGAAATTTTATTTAGATATTTTATATTTTTTATGCAAAGTGGCCAGAGACACGGACATTTACAAAAGGAATAAATAAATATTGCAGTTTATTTTCGTGTTACAAACGCTGTGGACGTGTTCAAACGTACGTCATTTCTATGCATGACTTAACGTAGGTACTCATTTAATATTTTTTTTATTTTGCTACTCATAAAAATCTCTTTCAGCCTGATCATATCAGTAAACTACAAGCTGCAGCAGCAGCATTGAAATAAAAGAAAGAGCAATTATTGCGCTATCCGCGCTTCTGCTACAGAGTATTAATGTATTGTTGCTGCGAGCGTACAACTCTGTAGCAAGAATCCATGTTTACCCTTACCCCCTGTAAATTTGGCCAAGTTTGTCCGTTCTTATCCAGTTCATTTAGCTCCTCTGCATCAGAGTACATAACAAAACCCAACATACAAATATCAATATCACCATCGAGGAGCGTAAAATTAAAAAAAACAACATAATAAGAATTCAAGGTGCTTTTTCAGCCTCTTTTTTAGGCAGGCAGTAGCAGTCAGAGTCACAGTAGTCAAGAGTTAAGAAGAATATGCAATCCCAATTCGATTCTACAACAAACACAACGCCAGGCTACTAAAAATAAAATAATATGCCATCATTCATATTCATACCCCTACAACAAGTAATGTGAAACTACATTAATATGAAGCCATAGTATAGAGACGAGCAGCACCAGCGTCCAAATAAATAACAGCAGCAGTCGAGGGGTAGGCAGCGAGCTTTATAAAAAGGAGTTCTCCATATCTGACAAGATAGTGCCTTAAAATGTTTTCCGTACTAATATTCAACAGACATGATTTTTACCATTATCATCATTACGAGTTTGCCGTGTTGGTGTAGTAGTTAGAGTAGCCTGGCAGAACGAAAAAGTATTGCAACTACAACAGCAACGACGACGACAACGGCTACAATAATACACAATATTATATGCACATATCATAACATTATCAAATGTTGCATCGTTCCTTGTCTCGTGTTTATATCGAAGTGCGACCACTAGCGAAACCCGCATCTTTTCATTTCCCCAGCATCCATGCATCCCCTACAATGCCTGAATCCTTTTCCCAAGCATAAAAGTGTGTGAGGCTCATTTTTTTAACCTACCATCACCAACCACTGTAACTGCAAAAGCATCTATCGTTGTTTCGTAAATGTGGAGGCATACCATTTTCAAGTTAGCTCTTTTCCCTTCAACTTACTCATAATAATAATATAATGTAAGGTAATATAATATAAACTCACGAGGGCTCCACATCTTTTCTTGGTGGTACACAGGAACATGACACAAGGAGCACTCCGTTCGTACCAAGCCAGTAGCAGCAGAAGCGATAACAAGTAGTGAGGTGGTGGTAGCGGTGAGATGAACCAAGTGGTTTGCTATTGTATTTTGTCCTGGCTGAAACTTCAGTTTAGAACTTAAAAGGTAGCAAAACTTACTCAGGTCTTTCAAAAGCAACAGCAGCATTGGTAGCAATACTAGAAAGAAACCAAACCACTTACCTACCAAAGTACAAGTTGGTTGGACCCTCTTTCCGCTGATGCCAGTTCCTAAACTGCTTCCAGCATCACCGGACGTGCCTTTTTTTACCCTTCCGTGTGAGCGAGTTGGGCTCTGTTCATCAACTGTAACGAAAACGTCTTACGTGCAGCAGAGGACAAAAACCTTGTAATCATAGTATCGTGTACTGTCGTGTACAACGCAGCATCAACTGAACTGACGACTTGTGATACACTTTTTAGTTGTGTAACGTGTGCTTTTTATCTGCGCGTTTTTGAGTTGAAAGACAATTTAAATGGACTTGATCAAACTCAACGAAGGTAATATAAAGCTAATGGCCGCCGTGGAAAGGAAGTATACTGTCCGGATGAATTAGTTGTTTTTTTCTCTCTCTGTTTAGTTCTCGTTGCAATTTATTTCCGGGGATTTTGTTTTTACATCACGAAAGGGTTGGCCTTGTTGAACTTTTGGGGCAATGTAATAAGTAGCCATTATTTACAAGCCTTTTTTTCCCTCGGTGGAAATTTTGTTCGTTTAACTTTTTAGTTTGTGTGCAAGTGCCTAACAATCGCGAAAAGAGCGACGCTATCTAACTGACTTACTTAAGTGGAAGCAGAGATGAGATCGCAAACAATCAACAACGCCGTAACAGACAGTCAGTCTTGACACGCTTATGTGAACCGTGCCGTACATTTATAGCCAACAACTGCGTAATTTTTAATGACATTTTAAAACTTTGTGATATTGGTAACAATGGCAACTTCAATGGCACTAGGAAGTGGTACTGGAGGAATGAACATTAACATGGGTACTGGCTCCCCAATCATGGGAAGTGGAGGAGTCCCAATGAATGGTAACGGATCAATTGGAGCTCTCACTCCGTCTCACGGAGGCTTAAACAAATTTTGTGGAACTGGCGGTGGAAGTGGAACCAGTTCAGTGCATTCACCTGCATCTACACCAAGCTCTACACCTAACAGCACAGTTACAATCAATTCTGTCAATACCGGATCAATCGGAAAATGCCCAGGTTCTAACAATTCCATAAGTGGAAGCATTGGAATCAACAACAGCTCCGCAAATATCATTGTCAACAACTCAACTTCTTCTTCTCCAGACATCTTTGGCTCAAAGTGCAAGAGAAAAATTAACTTTTCTAATTTGGGAATGCCGGCCAGGGCACATCAGCCCGCCACTGTGGCAAAAAGAAATGCCAGAGAACGGAACCGTGTTAAGCAGGTAAGGCGTGAAAATGATTGACATTTTTAGTAGTTCAAGTTTACTCCTCTCATTGGCCATGGGCAATTTTTAAATTGAACAGCCCGTAACATGCACCATCGACGTGTATTTGTCTCATCTCCATATTAGACTTGTATGCTAAGTAGGTAATTATTACCATAATAATAATCATACATCATTCGTCAGCATTTAAACTTAAAAAAGTATATCTACCTTTTCTCCACTACACCGCATTGCCTACTTTCATAAGCTTTTGTTGTCTACTATGCCCTGATTTGACATCAGTTACTTCTGACAGATATAATGGAAATCTTAACTATATGTGTAGAAATACGTACGTAAAACACGATATCTAAATTACTATTACTATTTTCCCCCTTTTCAACCAATACATATACAATATAATATATCTACTATGGCTTATGACTGTTTCACTTAAAATAGCTATGCTGCTCACACGACCGTCCTACTCAAACATTTTAACTAATTCATGTCTATTCGTGTATAAATATTATACCAATGTAATCTCACCGTCTGTCGTTGTTTTGTTCTCCTTCACGAGAAACTTATTCTCCTGCGCACCGATTATAATGATCACTGTAGGTAGCAATAAAGCAGGACAGTAATCTAACTGTTTCCCCATCAAGTCAAGATAATAACAAGAACCAATGCAGTTTTGCGTTTTGTAAATACATATGTTAATTGTTAACCTGCACTTTTCATTCCGTCGCAGTTTCTCCCCGTAAAAAGAAAGAGAAAGGTTAGCATTACCAAACATGTCTAATAGTAACAACGTATATACTGTTATCGCTGTTGACTTTTTAGCCACTGAAATGCCTTTAGGTAGTAATAAGGGAGGTGTAGCTTATCGACCCTCCTATCTTATCTAGGTATGTAAGTTATGCAATATAATGAAAATGTTCCTGTTATAATTTTTTATTATCATCCAACTGGCTTTATTAATAAGCAGTCCACTAGAACTATGCCAGTGAAAATGAAAATTGCAGAAGAAAAAAAGTTTTAAAAAATGCTACGAGATTGTTGTCGGGAGCTGGTCGGTATTTAAAAAAGCAACTTTTTGTGTCGTCCGTATTGTTAGCTTTTAAGTTGAAGTACAAAGACGCTCAAGTTTGTTACTATTATATGCTCTTACTAGCCATCTGGTCCCAATATAGCAATAATTGACACATGTATAAAAAAAAGTAGAACGCTATACAGCAACAGCTAGCTAGGCGCGTTTAAACGAAGCGTCATGTCATCGCATCGTATCATGATGGCAGTGCAATGTTTCTCGTTGTTACACTTGGACATTTACTATTTCTTGTACACATTTACGTGTGTAGGCCTGTTGTCTGGTCGGTGTAAGTTTCCCCTTCTCTCGCTCGTGGGTAAAGCAATAAGTACGTCTTCAAGGGGTTTAAAAGTTTTCTGTTCTACTCATTTTTTGTTGTTGTTGTGGGAGTAGAGCACTTTTGCCTGAGGAGTTGAAAACAGTTGGTTTATCGTTGCCCTTGCCGTGAAATGTAATACAAGTTCGTCATGTGGCTTGCAGTCGGCGAGTCAAGATTTTTATTTTGTTTTTACTTTTTTAAATTGGCTTCTTTTCTGTGGAGCTACCATGTGCGATGCTTGGTTCATGTCAGGACGATGATATTTTTTTAATGTTTGTATTTAAACATGTACAGAGCTAACTTTTTATAAATACAGCTATTTTTTTTAGACAAGGCTACTGGATATGTTTTTTATCCACTGCAAAGTGCTAATTATACTTACCATCACTGTATCAAAATCAACACACGTTTACTTTACGTAACAGTCGGTTGCATGCTTTCATTTTAGAGCCTTCTGCCACTTTTCAAGTACAACTTTTCACCATTTTTTTCTGACCCGTTAGAAAATTGTAACTAATAAAAAACTCTCAACCTCATTTCGCCCATCTCAAAAATTACATTTTTCAAGTTTAATAGGAACTTTATAACGTGGGTATGAACAAACTCCAAGGTCTTTCGGGACTTTAAAATTATGCATTCTTTATTTTTATTATTATAAAATAATATTGTCTGCTGGTATTCTGCTCTCTGGCGAGCTTCATAATATGTATTTCGGGCAAGTTTTTACGCCATTAAAAAGGTCAAGGTTGGTCCCATTGTATGTAGCAACTGTTACTGCTTTTCAGTGAGCCCTACTTTAATTCTAAAAAATAGAAGATCATCATCACTCAGCCAATTAGATGTTTCTTAATGTAAACACACCAACAACACAGAAGAATGATATTTGAATTGTAATATTTTTTCCTATCGTTTTTACCGTTAAGCAAACAGCCATACTGCTGCTATTTGTGTTTAATATTTACATAAAATATTGTATAACCGTTGTTTATTATCATCTTGTGCTGGATTAATTTTGAACTAAAACGGTCTCAACTTAGATGCAGTGCCTATGATTTCGTAACGACTTGAGCGCAATACAATGGATCGTATTGTGTCATGGAGTCATGCAATTCGTTTATGCGTAACATAAAAATAAGTTTACATCAAACATGCAACCATTTTTCAATTTACTCTGTTTGAATTGGGTTTACATGAAAAATTACTGAGTAGAACAAAATTGTGAGCCGAGCTAGGTAAGGTATCTAGGTGGACTTAATTTTTTCTTTCGAACTGATTCTATTTTGTAAAGATGCAGCATATGAGTAGACATGTGAGAACTGCGTATGTTTCCCGTTAGTGATTCACTTTTTACATCAATGTAATCCTCTTATATGAACAACTCATTTGCATTAAATTTTAATAATACCTGGATCACGTCGGTTTGTAGTGTGTCTGATAGGGAAAGATACATCATACATGCATCAGCAATGTCGTGTTTGCACTTTCTATCAGATTTCTGCATTTAAAGCGCACGTGTGTGCTTTTCCTTTGCTGGTTGTTTGACTATTATTAATAATATGACTATAACAATAAAATGAGTTGTTTGAGGATGCAGCCGACAACGTACTTTTTTATGTACATAGCATTAAGCGTCTCTCTCCTTTTTTTGATTTGTTGTTCCTTTTCGGCTCCTACACAAACTGCTGACAAACAAGAAATGCCTAATCAAGTTTGTTTGGTCAGTTGGATGTGCGATCGTGTTGAATTCCGGAGAAGGGGTTTATCAGTGCGCGGACACTACTCGGGAGCGCGCACGCATTATTTATGATGATTACAATTTTTTCACCACTGTGTGTCGTTCAGAACAGGGATTACAAACGATTTAACATTATGAAACTTTTATGTGAGCATGGCGGGATGCCATGAGTATACATTGGCACGCTTGAATTATCAAGATAATAAAAATGTCTAAATAAATGGGTAAATAATAATGTAATATTGTGACAATTGGCTGGAGAGAAGGTAGAATATTTTAAGCATGTCCAGTACAAGGATTCTTTCAATTTTCAAATTAAATTAGGCATGAATCCTCTTTTGAAGACAAGGCAAATGGGGAAATAACGGACTTCCTCAGTGGGGTCCATAATAAGAACTCTGGTAGAGCATATGATATATGCTAGTAGAGATAAGAGGTATCTAATTATTGCAAAGTGACCCATGACCTGCGCTAACAATAAATAACGGAAGCGAGACATGGATCCGTATTGGTAGCTGTGTGTATTTGGTCCTCATGCTTTGTTCACACTTTCCAGGTAAATAACGGATTTGCAGCCCTGAAGCAACACATTCCTCCCGGCGTTCGATCAAAGAAGATGTCCAAAGTGGAGACTCTCCGGTGTGCTGTCGACTACATAAGAAATCTTCAGGGAATGCTCAATATTCAAAACTTGCATGTACCAAGTCCAGCGGGTAGCGGCACAAGTGGTGATTTCATTTTGATGGACGATGAGGACGAGGATCAAAAACCCTCTATGATGCAGCTCCAGCAAGCTCATATTCAACATCAACAGCAAATGAATGGCGTTAATAATCAGCGGGACGCCTTCGCACTGTCATCTTCCTCTTCATCTTCACCAACATCGTCCGACTTTGGTGCTGTAGCGGCTCATCTCCCCCATCATTTAGTCTCTCTTCACTCTCATCAACAGCAGCTCGGTAATAATAACAATAATCAGCCTCGACACATGTCCTTAAGTCACCATTTTCATCATGCAACCAACGGCGGGCCTGTCGCCTCTGCTCTCCTGATGGAAAGCAACAGTAACACAGTGACACCAAATAGCAACCAGTTGTCGCCAACTTCCAGTGACGACCCGTCATCTCCCTCATACGCCTCTGAAGCGTCCTACGTCAATTCAAATGGGAATATCAAAGGAAATGGCATGTACGACTACGAAAATCGAGAACCCGCAAACGCAGAGGATGATGAGCTTCTGGATGCCATTTATTGGTGGCAGCATTCCTAAATTACCACTCAACCCTTGCTGTTTTTTTTTCAAGGTATGCCCCCAACTGTTCACTTATTTCAATTGTTTCTATTAAAAATTATTTTTAAATCTGTGCACAAATCTGTTTGGCCATACTCTCACATATATGTTGCTTGAAAATAAAATATTCTAACTTTTCAAAAACCTTTATACCAATACTAACGACTAACTTACCCTGCGTAGAGGAGCTCTTGTTGTTGTATTAAGAATTTATATCCATTCTTTTTGGAAGGAAGG
>JAHZNB010003033.1:0-12048 GCA_027744295.1 Callyntrura guangdongensis | reverse complement strand
GTTTGCCACAAGATCATAGACAAGTTATCAATTTCAGTGGCAGTATTGGTTCATGTTATGCGACAGGAGTCACATCACTGGCTAAACAAAGGTTTTGAGGTAGATAAAATGCACTTTATTGGAAACAATAAACTAACAATGCGAGGAAGAAGTCTTCTGCCTCGGTACTATACAAACTTCTAACTTACATATAATATACGTATCTTGAATACACGAAGTTTCAAGGCTTTAGTCGCGGGCTAAAGGAATATACCTAATTTGTCTAATTACCTATTTTTGTTATTTTACTAGAAACCCAGTTAAACGATGAAAATAAGACTTGAGTATAAAGCAAACAATCCCCTCTTAGATGCACAATTCCTTTGTTCTCCACTTGGAAAGTTCAAAAGATATTTGTTCATCAAGTTTGCCAATATAAGAAGTATGTCTGGAATATTAGTACTACTCCTACGGCATTTTCCTTCATTATTTAAATATAACATCAATATATACCTATGTATTCATAAGTATATTGATGTAATATACACCTAAGAATACTATACTAAGATCAAATAACATCAAATAAGTCACGTATCCTCGTATTGTCCCGATGTCACAGTGGTTTTTTGTCGCAAGAATGTATGCACTATTTAATATTGAAAAATTGCTAATATTTAAATATTCTCCTAAACACTTGTCTTATTTCACATGTCAAAAAGACAGTGATAGTGGATGTGCTTTGTCAGACTGGACCACAACAAATATACTTTAGTTTTATGTATCAATATATTTTTGTAAGACTGTAGTTGGCAGGTTGGCTTGCAGCCGCGTTAGGTTATTCATAAGTATATTGATGTAATATACACCTAAGAATACTATACTAAGATCAAATAACATCAAATAAGTCACGTATCCTCGTATTGTCCCGATGTCACAGTGGTTTTTTTGTCGCAAGAATGTATGCACTATTTAATATTGAAAAAATAGCTAATATTTAAATTTTAAATATTCTCCTAAACACTTGTCTTATTTCACATGTCAAAAGGACAGTGATAGTGGATGTGCTTTGTCAGACTGGACCACAACAAATATACTTTAGTTTTATGTATCAATATATTTTTGTAAGACTGTAGTTGGCAGGTTGGCTTGCATCCGCGTTAGGTTTGAGGTATAGTTGTGATGACGCTGGTACCACTTGACCTGACCATGCAGCGGTCATTACCTATTTTTTAACAGATGACCTCTTGTGCACCAGATAATTTGTACATTTTCGTGATGATTGTTCACCAAATTATTAACATCGTTGTAAAAACCATAATTGCATTATTTACTAGAGCGTACATCTCTTGGTATGTAGTATGTAATAATTGCCGCATCATCATTCCGCTCACGGTACCACTGTACGTACATCAAACTACATTATCAGCTTGACGTGGCTAAACAAATAAAGTAGAGGAAGTAGACGCTAGGTTTGAACATTCGGACTATCATCGGCCATTTCCAGGCTAATACTGACATGCCATGTTTGCATTGCAAGTGTTGGGTGTTTCCACATTTCTGTTTGCGATGGAATAAAAGTACAAAATACAAAAAATAATTTGCCTGACATGACATTTATCATTAAAAGTTAGCTTTACCCTAAGCATTGTAATGGAATTTTAATCTAAATGATGATGAACCCTAATGAAATGTTTGATGGAATGCATCATCAGCAGTTATGGCAGTAGGTCTGAGGTCCGAATTCAATAAAAAGGTCGACTATGATGCAAACTAGTGGATTCGTGTTGTGCCCGTGTATAATGCGATTCTAATGATGATTATGTGAAATTAGTAAAAACGATAGTATATTCCTATCTTACAACAAAAACCGAACAAACATTTTGTCGGGTTGCAATTGTCAGATACAGTGAGAGAAATGCACAGGCAACCCTTTTCAAACAAATTTACGGAAACAGATGAGCAACATGACTCGTTATTAGAATAACTGTACTCACTCTTAGCTCAATATGAAACCAATAAAAAAACACACAGAAAGCTGCGTGCAAACGTCACTGGTGTGTAACAAACAAAGTGCTATAATGACACATCTTTGTCCTCATTACTCATTAGATAGCTCCATGTTCCATTTCTCTTAGGTATTGTGTACGGCAACAGCAGCATACCCATAACCTTTCCGTGTGGTTCTTTTTTGTATTCCAACTTAACAACAATAAACGACGAGAGAAATGAGCTGACTGAAAGCCTAATGCTTGATGCAAATTGTTAGAAAATATCACAGTTAAATTGATAGCAAATGTAGAGATGAGATTTTCTCTAACCATAATAAAATAAGACCAGAGGAGGTGACCGAGCAAAGGGCACGCATGCATGCACAATAATGCTAATGTAATCATTTAGCGAGCAGCATGTGGGCTGGTACTCTAGCTGAGTTTTAATTTTAGATGACATGTTTCTTATAAACTAGAAAAGTAAAACAAACAGTTTATTTTCTCGCATCTCGACAGCACACTCATTTTAGTGCATGATTCACTAAAAAAATATTATCTTGTTAGTTGTGCCCATCCTCACAATAATATATAAACTATTTTGTTTCTCCTCTAAACTTGAAAAAGTCAGTGTATGCGGTAATGATATGATTATAGAAGAGGAAAAGTGTAATTTTAAATAAGTATCGTAGAGATTTCTTTATAGGACACCAGTGTGGGGTAAGTGAAGAAGTTCGTGGATGCATGTCTTCCTGTGGTTATGCTGTTACGATGATGTGCACCCTTTCGTTCCTTGTCATGTCACGGAAGAAATAAGGTGTTTATTACACGAATGGGAGTCACAAAATGGCTTATGAGAAACGAGTCGTTGTACAAAGCAAACGAGACGTGGATAATTTTGATGTTCAGTTTTGTCGGACTAAAATTGGCTACTTCATAGGTATCATTAATAAAAAACAAAAGTATGAAAAGTTCCATTAGGAAAAAATGGTTTGCACAGTGACATGAATTGGAGCACAGCGTGCACAGGGACATGAAGCGTTCTTTTTTTACACGATGACATGACGAATTTTAGCAAAGAGAGGTTACCACTACCTCTGTTTACGGAGTGGTTTTAAAGTTATTGTAATAATAATAACTGTTACTTTACTACTTGCCTAATTCTGTTGAGTCCGTGTGAGCACGCATCAAACAATAACATCAGAGAGAAGAGTAAAATTTCGAATAGGCTGTGCACTTACTTAATGTGTATCTCTCGGTGTGGTGGCTTAAAGTGGTGAGACGGAAAATCGCGAACCACAAAGGACAGAAGAGAGAGTGAATGAAAAATTTATTGTGAGTGAATCTAAAATGGAACGTTATGCACCTACTTTTTTTCTGCGGATGATGATTACAGGGTGAAAATTATTGTTGTTCGTACCCCATATAATTTTCTTCCCATTATTACCATCATTATATTTGTGAATGACACACTAAAGCCAGCGGGAGAACAATGAATGAATGAATGATACTTGTACTCGCGCTTGGTTTATTTATTTTGGAAAGGGTGTGAGTACATTTTGTTAAAAATAAAAACTAGATTTGTGTGTCGAATGCATATTTTTAGTCACCTATCTCTCGGGACATGTAGAGATAAATGCCAGCACGCCGCGCGTTGTTACACATTTATTCGTACACGACAAGGGGATTGACATTATTTTAAAGATAAATGAAACAAGCAGGTGTAATCCTCATGGAATGGAATCTCACAGTGTTGATAGAGTCACATTGAAACATAAATACCTACTTTAGAACTTTTAAAAACTTTTTTTAAGTTCATTGCTCCACACAACAAGTCTTTTAAGATGATCACTGAATGCCACGTCTTGTCTCTTGATGGGCGCACACACGGCGTAGTTTTTTATCTGTAAAATGCAATTTAGAAAGGGTGGGTGCGGAAGTGCTAGATTAGCACAAATTTTCCAGTTCTCGTCTGTCACAAAAGCAATGTTACCAAAACTACCTACAAAGTTTTTTAGGAGTGCTCCACCGAAAGGGAACTTGCCGTGTGCCTAATCGTTGACAGTATGAAGAACTCGAATACGTGTGTAACTTTTGTCAGTTTTCCCCCGGAACAAGTTTATCTAAATTAAATATATTTGGTAATTACAACTCATTTGCATTTCCTAATGGGTAAGTAGTCAGTGTAAATGGCTACCAAAGTCAGAATATAGACGTGTAAACGTGTAGATATATATGTATCTATTAGTAGATAGTAATATTTTCCACACAGCAGCAGCTTCACGTTGACGCATTCTGTAGCTATGTGTGATGATAAGGGTAATTTATAAAAGGCTTTCTGCTCTCCTACATTCCGTTGTCACCGTCTCGTTCGTGTGTGTACCTTGTGTGCACATTATAATGTGAAAACGAAACACTTTTTTGCCTATAAATTAACTCACATCCAAACTGTCAACCTGCGCAAACTGTAAAGTTTTCAGTGGTGACAGTAAAGAGCAGATATGGTAATACAAACACAAACACTCCACCGTTATTATATAGGGTAATGATTTAATGCATGTGTGTGTGTATAGTAAAAAGCGAGTGGGAAGATAACCATCCAAAAAACATTTTTTACCATAAGCTCCCGACGTAGTTTCTCCAGCTCCGCAGCAGCTGCTGATTGCTGTCCATTAGGTGGCTGGTCTTTGTTGCTCCGACGACCTGTACATGTTAAAAACAAAGATAAAAGTCGTTGTAATGAAATTCATTAATTTTCTTTTTTGCTTTCTTCCGCCTCTCTTTTTTCCCCTTTTCTCCACTCTCCGTCATTACTATATTGCTTTGGAGCGGGGAAGACAGAGAAAAAATGTTTATTCATTTTGACCTCTTTCTTTGTTTTTTTCGGATACTTTTTCTTAATCCCGCCTAATGAGAATTCATAAACAAACACAAGTTTTCCTCTATGGCATTTGGCATGAATATTTATGGCTATGTATTTCATATATTTATATCTTGAAAACTATACCCATGCTGCTATCTGATCTGATACTTTTGTTACACAAGCCGCCTTTTTCTACTCATTTCGACTTCCAAAGGAAGCTTTCAGTTCAATTGATTACACAACATTTCGGCAATGAAAGAAGGTTAAATTGCGGACAATAATATAATTCTGCTTCATTCAAGAGAACATACTGAGTAATTATTACTATTATTATGTAAAACCTATTGTAACTTTGTTAACTCAGTGCTTCGAACATGTTCGAAATGGGATACTAGTAAGACGTGTAAGTTTGCATGCCGCGACAACAACAGCAGTGACTGACGTTTTCTGGGAAATAATGGAATTTAATTACAGCTTCTTAGTTTCCCCTTCTTCCGTTCCGTTACTTGTTCCCTGTTTACTTTCTCTTGTTTCTATACATATCTAACAATCGTCCAAACGTATTTCTAATATGTACTCCACAAGCGCAATGTGGCTTTCACCACAGGTCTCATATTATTATTATCTATCCATTTAAATAGATACTACTGCAACCACAATTTAGCCAAAAGTATCAGCACACAGACAACATTCTAATGAAATAGTAAACAGACACAGAGAAGATTTTCATAGCACCTCCCCCTCCCTCTGTGTCTTGATTCCTGTTTTTCTCTTTGCCTCTGGAGAAATGAAACTCTTGCTGTTCACATATTTCAATCTACAGGATACTAATACGACAATTCCGTGCATTACTGGCAACAATATAACAACAGCTCAAGTGGGAGTGTAGAGTCTATCGTATAGGCTTACTGTTATAGAAGTAGCGATAGTGGTGGCCTTAGTTTTAGTCTTTATACTACGCTTTTCACAACTCAGGAAACGCTACAGCGATGACAAAACCGGGAAATTGCAAGGAGCTCTTTGTACCACAACGAATGGTGATAGTATAACAGGAGCAGCAACCATATTACATGACAATTTCAGCTCTCCGGCTGAAAATTGACGCCAGCAATTTGTCGCTTGGATAGTTTCCAGCTACTTGGCATAATAAGAAACATAAGGAATCTCGCAACACAAGATTGTCGATGTGAATGGGGGAAAACCTGGTAAATAATGTTTCAGCTATAGCGTTGAGTTTCCTGCGTGTGTATACATATGTTTTTCATGGATAAGAATTCTGAACACATACACACAAGAAGCACACCATTTCAGTCAAGAGACATCATCAGAGACTCATTCATGCTGAGATTGTAATAACATCGTAAGTTACGGTATCCCAATGACATGCTGCTGAGTAAAGAGCAACTATAACAATATCTTCTTGTTCCTCCTCACAGAGAAAAAAGTTTTTCCGTGAGAAAAAGAAAGCAACAGTAACAATAAAATAGCATACACAGCTAAACACGTACTACATGTGTGTGTGCTATATGTAGTTCATATGGAAGGAAAGGTTAGAGGGTTATATTCTCTTCTTCTAAGGGACTCCAGCTATATATATTTTTATCCAGGAAGAAACAATTTTACTATTTTGTCTCAGCTCGCAGCCCTTCTCATCTTTCTCTTCTCATCATGGCTTTCTTTATCTCTATTTACTAGTGTACTTTTAGTAACAAAATGTTACATGTTCAAGAATCAAGAACACTTCATAGAGTTTTCCCCAACGTCACTTTTTCTACGCACAAAGTCAAGTCCTTTTTGGAGGGAACACTGAGCTGTAATTGTAGGAGCTTTACACGTGAGTGGAGAGAACCGTAGATACTCACTTTTGGATATTGTGAAAGAAAAGTCATCTTTGTTGTTTAGCTGGAGAGTGATAATGAGTAAGCAAGATCTCTCCTCTACCACAAAGGGACTGTTAAGGTGCACAGTCGGTACATTTATAAAATGCGAGTATATTATCAATGTAACAAAATATAAGTAAAATTACAAATGGTTATAAACGTCCAGCTGCTAAATTACTTGATAAAATGTATTACAACAAGGAACACCCATAGGCACTTGTCCAACGTATTATCTAAAGTCGAGAAAGGCCACTCATGCGTGGGACACATAATTGAATGTTTCTTAAGCTAACACTGACTTGGGGGAAATGAGACTTTTAGCTTTCTTCGAGATTCACACGTTACGTCCGCGTTTCCTCAAAACTAGTAAAAAGGAAATCCTGCACAGATGTACACATATTTTACTTGAGTGTGAACAGGGAAAAGAATGGCAGCCGTTAGGTGAAGTTTAAATGCAGCTGTGTACTTTCATAGACTTGGATTTTACGTGACTGCGTACTTTTCTCATTTACAACTTAAATCTGTCACTTGATAATTACAATTTTGATTACTTTACTCATCAGCCGTTTGGTGAAGTTTAAATGCAGCTGTGTACTTTCATAGACTTGGATTTTACGTGACTGCGTACTTTTCTCATTTACAACTTAAATCTGTCACTTGATAATTACAATTTTGATTACTTTACTCATAGCCGAGAGGTCTGGCAGTTATGTAGTGAAGAAATACCTACACCTTGCATATTTTATGGAATATGGCAAAAAGTAGGCTTGTAAAGTGTAACATAGCCTCGGGAGGGAGTACAGGAAAAGGCGGCGTTCTGGTGGTATACTTTACATCTAAATTCATACGTATTAAGAATTATGCTGCATAAAATAAATTTTTGGAACCAGAACCATGTATTATTATTTTAATCAAAAACCCGTTATTGTTTCAAAAATGTCCATTCACAATGTTCGCAATGCTGAATTTTCAAGTACAGACTCGCCCAAGGATTGTACAACTGAAATACACCATAACGATAGATTTGAGCCTTGAGATTTTAGGCTCAAATCTTCGTTATAGTATATTTCAGTTGTAAAATCCTTGGACTCGCCGTAAAAGTTTTAATTTTTCGTATATTTCTCTTCAGTTGATCATCTGAGAAAAGAAATATATTTATGAGAGACTGTAAGACACAGGCTTAGGAACGGAGAAAGTGATACTTTTTCAGAGTAAACATAGGTAAGTTTGAGGAGTTTTATCGAAACATTATACGAGCCTCTCAAACAATTAAGTATGCTTCCTCAAATACATGCTCCAAACGGGGTAGTCATTTTTAAGTAAGTTTTTGATTGTCAGCGAAAACACTCGTCGACTCGTCCTCGTAACGCTTTGGGATTCCTTCTTGTCTCCTTTCAGATACTGTGAAGCTTTGCTCTTACTAAATGTACATTATGCGCATTACGTGCACAGCAAAATGGACTAGCTAATTAACTTAATGCTCTTTCTCTCCTGAAAATTACTTGGTCGTCATTTCCAACCATATAACCCATACGCTTTCCTTGGTTCCCTTAATAATCCATTTAATACTTGGATAGAAAATTTGCTCGGTTGCAAATTGTACCACAACTGCCATTCTAGAAAATGATGGGTTTTAGGTACCGTTATTGCTGCTGTTTGTTGTTGCTTGTACTTGGGAGTGTGAATATCTATAAACATGGATTTATATTACGTACAACACAAAGCACACATCACATACCCCCTTACGCGGTATAAAACGGAGTGATGATGATGATAGTTGTAGTCATCATGATCATTATAACGATGATGCTTACTTCGATCTCTCTACCTACAATTTCAACGTGCTTAGCATGGTTCCCTCAAATTTCACAAGAGGAACGGGAGAAGAGGGAAGGGAGGAGAGAGAAAGAAGTACCCCGTCATAATTAATCCATAAGGATTATAAATGTGGCCAACATTGTATACATGGCTGCTGTGTCTGAATCTAACACACAATCATGTGAAGTGTGTTTAAGTATTGACATCAATAATTCATTGCCTGGAACGTTTTACAATCCCCATTTATGTTGCGTCTGCACTTTGCTCCATTTTGATTCCAGTAGCACGCTACATAATTATTTATATCGGAGTATACCACTCCTATAACAATGGACTATTATAAGTGTGAAAAATGCTGTAAATGGTCGATTGAGGGTTGTAATGTTGTAAATAAATACTCAATGTGATTATTTATTGTGGATGCAGAATTCTACGCTAAAATAGCTAAGATTTTGAGAGCTATACGTAGTAATACTTTTATAATCTCGTCTTTAACGCAGTTAAAATCCTGGAACTCGTAAATTATGACAATGAGGAAAGAAGCACTCGGTTCAATTTTAATAATGATAGAGCCTAGATATATTATCAAACATGTGTAACGACTAATAATGTTACAATGGATGAATACAATTTATATTGTACTAAATTTTAGGGGGGAAATCTTATTCCGTTCATCAGTGAAAATTAATTTCTAAGCATTTAGCAAGCCTACTTGAAATGCAAGCATCCACACTTTCTGATAGAAACACTGCTTGATTGCTGATGCTGCGCTTACTAAACAATTGTAGCCATATTCTGTTTTACTCCAGCTAGTGGATCCTATTCTGGTAATTAAGGTGTAATTTTAGCAGCTTTCACTTAATGATCAAATCTCATCATCACAACGATGAGGTACTATGCTCAACATTAGAATAAGCAAAATCCCAAATACAAAACACAAGGTGTTATTTTTAATGGGAGCAACAACTGCCTAAACTATTGTATAAGCTTGTATTGTATAAGCTATTGTATAAATGGCTTTTAGAGTATAAAAATGCTCCTAAAAGCTATTTTTTCTGGAAATACTTATAATTTGTCTTGATATTGATATCCGCTTATTAAAAATGTTGTTTCACAACAAGCCATTGTATCCATTTCTCATTAGTAATTCTACAAATGTAATCGGTAACTTCGATTCCTGAAAAAGTTATTACATGGAGTAGATTACTTAATACTTCGAAAGCAAAAAAAATGCAATTCAATAAATCCGGTTTATTCAAACGACTAAAATATTCCTCTCATTAAACATTTTCTATCGACGCGATGGTGGATGGTACATAATTTATGTAACATAAACCAAAGATCCTTATATAAAACTGCTATATAGACTTACATATTATTAAAATAAAATTATTCGAAACCACAAGCGCATATTATAAATTACTGACTTCCCGAGAGAAAATGGTTTCCCAAGAAGGAAGCAAAAAAAGACCGTTCCACTTACTGAGGACGGAGTTAGCATTCCGATTGGATTGAACTTTTCCTCTTAAGGCGCGTAGTTTTCTCAGTCGCTCTTCTTGTGATGCAACTTTCTCTCTAAGTCTTTGAAGCCGTTCAGCCTCTCCTCCGGATTTGAGGAACCTCAGTCTTTGAGCCTTTGCAGCCAACAGTTGTTCCTGAGTTTCCAGCTGTCGGGCTTGACGGGCTGCCATAGCCTCCAGTTCTGATATGCTCAGCCCGCAAGTCTCCGATAACTGTAAGAAGATAAGGAAAAAAGAAAAAGTTAGACTATAATTAACAATTTAATTCATTCCAGTCACAGTCGCAATCAGCAGAATTGGGCTGGCAGGGAAAAAAAGCATAAGCAAATATATTACTATTGCAGTTATTTTGAATTTTACAGAAATAATCGTCCCAAGCGCTTTTCTTAGTCACATTGCAACAGTCAAGTAAAGATTCGTTTATTATATTCTTTTTATCCGCAACTTTTCCAACAGGAAGGCAAACATAATGTATCTCTATACGACTGTATAAATGTTTTTTATTCCAAGGTCCAATTTTATAATCGACAAAACTCATTTAAAAAAGTTTGCTTCGTTGAATGCAGCATTTTTTTCATGTTCAAAGATTATGCACGGCACATTAGAAGAAAAAGTAAATTGATGACAAATGAACTTCACGAGAAAAAGTGTGTTGTGCTGCCGGAAACAGCTTTACTTGTCGTTATCCTCCCCAGAATTTCAATAAACTATATTCTTACGAACGTTCCAACATTTTCTTGTACCTCACGTGTAGTGGTAGACTTGCAGACTCGAATCACAATTTATTCTGGCTTATTATTACGATTTCAGAAGCAAATCTACAGATTTAGCGTATGTGAAAGATTACGTCCTTTTGCAATCCAACAACTGACTGGGGTACCTTTATTGGACAACATTTTTATAGGTCTGCAGTTCCAGTTTTATAGCGTCTTTATAGTTACTAATATAAACGAATTTTTTTATACTCATTTATCCAGCGGACATTGTTTCCTTTACATGTTATTTTCTAAAATCTTATCTCCGCTGCGCTATAAAACCAAGTTGGGGAAAATGGAGAATGGAGGGAATGAATTAAGAAATATTGAGAGGACGTGTGATGACGATGATGATGATTATCTCCGGGATAAAAAATATATTTCGTTAAAATTTACAACCAAACCTGGTGTAGTCTCGTGAAACATAAAAAGAACATGAAAGTTTGTAAGTAAAGAGAAAGAGCAGTATTATCTGCAGGCACACTTAAAAGGCGAGTCTGCATCTGACGTATATCCGCCTGTAACAAATGACAAAAGTTTGATGTACTTTTTACTTGTCAAATTTTTTTCTCATCTTTTCGAC
Source organism: Callyntrura guangdongensis (assembly GCA_027744295.1). NCBI lineage: Eukaryota > Metazoa > Arthropoda > Collembola > Entomobryomorpha > Paronellidae > Callyntrura > Callyntrura guangdongensis. The sequence goes on along the minus strand of JAHZNB010003033.1, from coordinate 665 downwards.
AACTCAGTGTCCATTTTGTCTTTTACGTACCTATGCATATAAGTTTAGGATAAGTGTGGCCTAGAAAAAAGGTAGGATGCCGAGGTATGGTATTATTTGTAACAGCACTCAAATAAGTAACAACTGCATCCTGTGCATAACTCTACCACCCACATATCTCGATCTCCCAAAGTACACAAGGTAAAAAACTGATGAATGCATTAAAAATTTATTCATAAAACTTACGGTGAAAGTTAAATTCTTATGAGTATTACCTTCATGTATCTTTAGAGAAATTTCAAATCTTTTCTTCTCGTAGTCCATCTATCGTTCTGTCGTGCTTTATCGTAAAAGGGAAGTTTGTTGGGAACTGGGAAAAAAGAAGGGAAGTTTTGTTACGAAATTGAAATTATTAACGGTTGACTCTGCCGTGGAGAGAAAGACAGAGTGGAATCTGAAATTTCTTTTGTGATTGTGACAGAGTTTCTAGTATACCCACTGAAGCGTCACAGTTTCCCCACAACATATGTATGTAAAAAAAAAGAATTTCATGGAACGTGAAACGGGATCACGGTGTGCCCAACCAACAAATAAATTACTCAGTTAATTGTTGAAATCTAGAAAGTATCCAACAAATCAAGCCAAATATACAGTTGTAGTATTATAACCAAACGTGTCACGAACAG
>JAHZNB010003032.1:0-17572 GCA_027744295.1 Callyntrura guangdongensis | reverse complement strand
AGAAAACGGCAACTTGTGTTTCAGGAGAAACTTGGGGTAATCATCGTCATCATCGACAGCTTGCCAACTGGTTGACAACGCCTGAAAGCCGGGCATTGTTAAGTCCGTTTCACTCACATCAAGATCTTTGGGTCCCTTCCCACACATGTACAAACAGGTAATTGAGTTAATTCCCTAAAAATGGGATATATTTCGTGAGTGTTAGTTGATACTGAAATTGACATGTTATTTACGCTGACGCTTTTATCTGTCGTCGAGTCATTATACCAAGTATAAACGTGACACAACACAATCTACAAGACATGTTATCCCAACAGCGCTCCAACGTTTTTTAATATGTGACTCATTTTCACGTTTTCCAACGACTCACCTCATCGCCCACCTTCACTCCTGCTATCTTAAGTGACTGAAGAGACGGTCGATTAATTAAATGAGTCACTAATGTGTACAGCCCCGTTGCTGTAAAATCATTGTGCGCTAAATTTAGGTGGATGCAGGTATGACGATCCTTTTGGGAAAGTGAAAGAATTACAGATTTTTTAAAAACAGTGTGTGATTTGTACGCCAATAAATATATTAAATACAAATGTAATATTTATGCTATGACGGTAATTCTGTACTTGAATAAATTGAGCCAATGTTGCGACTCCTTCATCGGTAATTTCATTATAGGCAAAATTGAATCCTTTGAAGTCGCTGTCGGGAATATCCTTGATTGTGTCTAGTATTAACGATAGATCACTGTCTTTTACTCTTCTCCTGAAGGAAGCAGTAGCAGTAAAATCATAAAGTATAATATATTTATGTCATGCCTTGTGGTACTTGATTAAGGAATGAGGCAATTTATCGTTCCGCTTACCCTATAATTGGATGAAGGAAATTGCCAGGAAGATAAAGTATGCCAGCCTCTGAGACAGCATCTAAAATGATTTTCTTCTCAAATTGAAACTTTCTCACTTTCAAAATTTGACGTTGTTTATGCTCCAAGCATATTTCTTGTTGAATATAGGCAATTTGACGGTTCAGATGTTTTATCGCGTTCTCGAACTCATCCTCTCGGTCTGGCTCAATCAATTTGTAGAGTGATTCTACAGTTGTGGGATACCTAAGGGGTCCACCGCCACCACCACCATAATATGAATCAGTGTCGGATTTAGAATTCTCACTGAAATTAGAGTCTCTGCTTTGGAAATCACTATCACGATTTTGTCCAAATGAATCGCGATTTCTTTCCGAGTTATCATCTAAATTTCCAAAGGAATCATCAGAACCGTACTGCAAAATTCCATGCAACAGATGATTTGAGTTAAGGGAAGATGACCCTGTTCGGCGCCTTCGTTTTGCTGATTCTTCCAAAGCCACTTCTTCTAAATATTTAGCTTCAGCATGAGGCAGTACCTTTGATCCAATAATATAACCTTCTGCATCAATGATCTCAAGAACATCTTCTACCCCCAGTCTGCCCAAACGGACGAGATGCTTGGCAAAATCATCTTCACTGGGATCCGTCAGCAAATTCATTGATCGTAAGCTTGCACCTTCAGGAATATCTGAACTCGGTGGGGAATATGGAACATCAGATAGAGTAAAATGCGGAGACGATTCTGCCGACATTGGTTCCGCATTTGAGTCCTCTAGATGATCCTCTGTCTCGGATAAATTCTCTACTTCCAGCTCTTCCCCATTTTCTTCCGGATTCTTGTCTGACATGTCGAAATTAGGTATAAACTTTAGCACCAGAAATGTGTTACTCGTCTCACAGTGCCCCTAAAAGACTCTTCCCCAACACGTGCATTGCTTTTATAAGCTATCCTAGAACAAAAATTGCAGTAAATCTATCCAAGACCACGTCTGTCTACAGCTCAATCTACATTACAAGAAAAATGACGAATGAAGGGTTCACATTGATGGGAATTTGCTTTTACCTTCAATGTTTTGACTTGTTTCGGGAAAAAATGAAAAACTTGCTGAAGCCAAACACGATATTTACTACAACCAACACATTTCAAGGTACATATTTATGTAGACTGTGAATAAAAACTGATATGCATCTTTTCACTGCAAATAGTTTGTCAAAATTAATATTTTAGCGGGCAGTTGAGGAAATAATCTGTATCTTTAATGGCGATAATGACCAACCATTTGGGTTAATATTCCTTTGTCATGAACTGCCTGATTTCTCCGTGGTAAGAAACCTATCATAGCATCTCTATTGGATACTTTGTCTATAAAAAGTCTACTTGTTTTCTGGGTTTTCACCATGTTTTCACTGATGGCATGGCGCATCAAACTTGTCCCCGCGTTTGTGTCGTGTGTTTTCTTGCATGTTATTCCTAAAAGGTGCAATCGCCTTCTGAGAAAGTAATATAAGACACCATCGGATAAGAAAAATGAAATAAACAAAATACATGAACATGTTGGCAGCAAAATGGAAAGTTGCCTGGATTGCAATGACAAATGGAATGTAAAAGTTTATTTCTTTCGATAAGAAATCTTTCTTTTGTAGCATAGTATGTATAGCGGCACGATAGTAAACATTTTTGTCAGCAGGTGCAAATGTTTGAGCTGATTGTCAAATAAACTGTCTCATGTTTCGTTTCTGATGCCTAATCCATTTACGCCTAATATTATTGCTAATAATTTATGTTATATTTTGGGAACCCGTTTTACGTTTTATAAATAAATTGGTAGATAGAAGAGTCGCGTGAGTTGAGACTTTAGGACAATCCGAGCTCCTTTGTACCAGTTGTTTACTATAACTTGTACCAGTATCTTGTAACTGTAACTGTAGTGGCCTCTGCAGTAATGTAGTCTATTTATTTACCAATGTAAGGTTACGGCCGTCCTGTCCTAATACCTTATAATTCTGGGACAACATACGGAGAACAGTTACAAAAAAAACGATCAACAATGCATGCTTGATGCAGTAGTACACATAAGCTTTTGAACAAAGTGGCACATACATGCTGACGCTGACAATGGAAAATTTCGACATAACATAATAATCTAAGAATTTCCACTATGCAAAATTTTTGGCTTCATGGACTACCAAGAAATTCAGCGAAAAAGATCGATGCCCTAAAATAAATCTGCCATGTGTATTTTTGGCAAATGTAGAAAAAGCATAAAAATTTATAATTTAAATGATATTGAATCCAAGACATTTTTGTGACTCTGGTGCACAGATGCCTTTTGCGGTAAAGGAAAAGGAAGATACTGTTTAATTAACACACTAATTTGAACTTAACTAGCTCCACATACACCAACTTTTACAGAAAAATTTCTGTCTAATTTGCCGTTGTAATGTATGCGAATACGGGAGATATTTTTAATTAAAAAGTCGTGTATCTACCTATCGTGTTCAATGCTGTAAATGATATGCAGATGGGGACTGTCTGAAACTTTTTTCTTTGAATTGTTTGAATTCTATCTATCCAAAACGTCAAACTAAACGTAAGTGGTTCCCATTGGGTTGAACTAATTGCTTAAAAAATGTATACTTTGTTAATATGAAAGTGTATTATGGTTCTGAAGAAAAAAAAACGTTCGTTCTCGTTCCATGGATTTTACTTCAGCAGGATTGTTTGACTTTATCTTTCTGTTTCTTGCGGGAACGCGGGGTAAGATTATTTTTTTCGACCTACGCTTTTGAATCCTTGAGGATCATTTTAACCGCACAGGTAAGAATTGAGCTTTTGTAACGTAAGGCAAGATTATGTTAGTGTTTCATGTTGTTGCACTACTCTCTCTGGACATGTAAACGTTTATATAATACACCAAGTTACTTGGTAGTTTCCACTGTGGAAATGGGTAGAGGTTTATTTTTGGAAAAGTAGATGGTAACTTTGTGACTCAACGTTGCCGAAATTGTGCTATGAAATATTATCATTAAAATGGAGAAATTTTAAAATGTTCATTTTAAATCCCTGCCGTCATTTTTGCTTCTTCTTGTTTGCGTGTACGAGTAACTTGAGCCGGAGACTATGCGAAGAGAAAGCTGCTTGAGTTAAATAATTTTTAAAGGTGGGCATGCTGAGATGTTGAGAAAATTAATTAATTTCCCACCCGTTAGTTCATCAGCCGGATAGGATAAGAGGAGGATGAGTATGTACATTTATTTATATGTTATATCTGGAACTGAAACAACAGGAAGGCGTTTGGGATTACATGAAGTGTCTTGATACCGAATTTGAAATAAATAATGGCTTGTCTAGGATATTAAAAAAGCACGGGGTGTGGGCTAAACTAGTCAGAACCGTATTGTACGTCTGTGGTTTTAGCAATTTTACAATCACTGTTGTATGCTATTTATAACGAAGTGCAGTGTATAGTGTAATCTTGTATAAAAAAGGAAATTTTTTGACAGTATTAATCCAGTCAAGTTTCCTGAAGCTGNGTGTAATCTTGTATAAAAAAGGAAATTTTTTGACAGTATTAATCCAGTCAAGTTTCCTGAAGCTGAAGAGATAACATCAAAGAAAACCAAGGCTTGCATTTAAAAACAGGAAAAATATATTAGAGACAACCGATGTTAAAAACCACATTCGTTGAAAAATTATTATAAATTATTATATTTCATATTTGGTAGAGCTCTCGAATTGGTAAAATTAAGAATGTAACTTGTGAGCCTGATACATTTTAAGGTGGCCGTTTAAAATTGATTAGTGTATCCATTTTCAATAATTTACAAAAATGTCTAGAAGGTCTAGGCTAATTGTTTTATTGCCGGTGGCGCTACTGCTTCTTCGAAGTTTTGTGCCAGTGACCAATGGGCAGATAATTCAACCAGAGTGGGCTCAAAAAAGCCATCCGATCAATGTGTACCGGCCACAAAGTGAGTATATTTTATTTATTTAAAACCAGTATATAAACTTCAAGTGAAAAGTCAGCAAAACGAAACATTTTGCTAAAAAAAGAAAAAAATTGTATGTCGTAAGGTAATGTTTTAAATTTTTGTCCTTTGCGCTTTCAACAGTGGCATTGTCAACAGCAAATAGAGCTTTTCTGTACAATCCTTCTAATGGATACTGGCCAGGGGTAACTGATACAAGTTCGGCTAGTTCTGGTAGGGATGTGGTAAGACGAAATCTTAGTTTAATCGAAAGATCTTAAAAATGTGAAATTTGTTTAGTGGCGTCAAATTTTGCAAAGTAGCATACAAATATTTACATCAAAGCACATTCAATTTGAAAAAAATGCTCTTTTGCAGCCAATTTGTGTATCTCTTTTGTAAAGTGCACATTGCCCCTTACCTTAGGTTGGCTTATATTTTATACTCCATTTACATGTAAATGAATAGTTACAAATAGGATACTATAATGATTACATCTAGATAGTTTGTGGTATGTTACTTATGTAAAATAGTATCAGATAAATATCATAATTTCCTACGCCCACACAAACAGGTCGAAATTCCATCTTCACTTTTCAAAAACGTTGTGGGGCTTCATCCACAACAGGCCCCTCCAAACCTATATTTCCTTCTCAACGATCAGAAACATCCCCCACCAAGGAGTATTCTGGGACAGGATAATTTCGAGGCTTTTAACAGCAATTTATTTGAGCAGCACCAGAAGAAACGTCAAGATCAACAAAAGGAAACAGAAACACTGACACCCGGAAGTGGTCCTCCGGTGGATTACTTCACTGATGATGACACTTCCAATCAGTTAGGTCAAACTGCTGGTTCCAGTCCGGACGATTATAGTCCGCCATTTTCATCTAAAGCGAAAGCCAAGCTAAAGCAAGATGTACCAACGCAGGATTTGTCTCGCTACTTGATATTCTCAAACCTCAAAAGGGCACGAGATGGATGTAAGTTTTTATTGGTTATATTGCTACCTTTTGCTTGTTTGTTGCTTGGAAGATGCTGACATTAATGGAATTTGAAGCATGGTAATTCCTTTTGCTTACCCTGTTCATGTGCCACATACCCCTTAGGAACTAAATTGTAGTACTTTTCTAAGATTTACAAAGAGCATTTTGAAATCAGTCTGTTTGACTAAAGATAAAAACAGAAATACTTTTCCCTGAAAAGTAAGTATAAAGTTCTTCTTAAAAAGTAGATGAAAACACACACGAACATATGAAGTCGTCATCATGCAGCATGCATATTAATGTTATTTGCTACACTCTCCACCTTCACGTCTATGTGGGCAAAAACAGTAGTCGTGTCTGTGCCTTTCTGAAAAGAAATTAAGGTGGTGGAGCTTCGTTTGTTATCATTATTTCAGCTTTTTCTGCCTTTACTTTGGTTTATTTCTCGCAACACCCCTTCGTTGTGCTTCGTCGACAAAATGTCTTTCATCTTCTACTCTCTTTCTGGAACGCGCTACTTTTGTGGAAGAAAGTTTATTTGAAACCAATTGAAATTTAGTTAAAAGGAGTATGGTAAACAGTTATTATGTAAGGCGAAATGGGAAAAATTGCCAACAACGTAATGCTTTAGATTGCGTAGTGTTTCATGAATGGACAAAAAGTTCTTTTATAAGAGTGAACATTACAATACCCAATTTATTTATAAAGCTCAAAACAGAACTGCTGTGTAACAAATATCTCTATATCTATTCAGCAAGGAACCTAAAAACTTGAATTTACAGTTAGGCGACGAAAATTTATGTTTGGCTTGAATTATGACATGATACATTTTCCGATATTACGCATAAACCCATAATAACTAAAGGGTAAAGTAAAAATGAATCTGCTAATTTTATAGATATTCATTTCTAAGTTCATTCGAAAAGGTACAAAATGTTGAAAGTCGGGAAAGTACTAATTAAGGAGATTTTATTCTAAGTATACAGTTTTTAGCCAATTATAATAAGTTGATAGTTTGGTGAAATGGAGAAAGTATGAAACATAGCATAATACTTTGTATTTTCGATTCAGTTTATCAGTTATTAAAAACTATGACTGAGCTTTTCCCCGTATTTCCAGTTTTACACTGCTATTTTAAAAAACTACACAGCTTCTGACTTCAAACTATGTGTATACACTCGTGAATTCCATCTACCACCTACACACATTTTCTTCGCTTTACCCTTTTGGCCTTTTGACACTACCCTCCATGTCATTCATAGTATCATAGTTTATTAATATGTGTGTTCATAGAACGGACAACTGACTGAATACACGCTTTCTTTGTTTTGTTGTTTTCTTTTAGATATATGCCACTTTAAACTCTGTCAAGTGGGAGTATCTGGAAAGCGACTCAGTAACTTGTAAGAGGAATGAACTAAAATGGTTGCATTGTCCGTCACTCACTGTATTATTTTGATTATAAAGCAAACTGTGGCGACACAAGCAATGACGTCTCGCTCGTATACAATTTATTTAATATCATGTTTTTGCGAACTATTTTCTTGGTAGAAGAAAGCATACTTTTGAAATTCTGAGCAGATGGATGTCCGCTCGTTAAAAAAACTTTACGTGAATGAGAACGCGAAACATTTTGCAAGCGTATAACTTTTATCAGCGTAGTTTGTTTAGAATCCCAAGAAATACTAACACTAACCAAACCAATTTTGGTATTTAGGCGTATGAAATTAGATTTTTGTGCTATATGGCGAAACGGCGAAAGCCTTGTCAAGAAGTATTCATATCATAGAGTAAATATCAAAGTTATATGCCTATATCCAGGTTTGTTAAGTGATATTAGACCTACTGATGCAGATGGAAAGATACTGAAACTGCGATCACAAGCTACTCCAGCGATTATTTATTATTTATTTTTTCCTATCTTACAATTCACTTGTGACATGTTACACAAAAAATGTACCTTTAACTACTCACATGGGACAAACAGATTTTGCAATCATGTTACACGCATTTACGTAGGAGTGGATCTTTTAGAAGTAAAAATAAATGTAAAGGAATACGCAATTTCCTACATGAGATGAACTAACCACCAACGGGATTATTATTACGGTAAGGAAAAAGGTAATTTAGTAATTTAGAAAAATAAAAACCCATATTATGAGTGAGCAAAGTTAATGAAATAAACGGTACCCTTTATGTTAGTGATCTTGTAAAAGAAAATGCTTGAAATAAAATTAGAACCACCATTTAATAGTCGTATATTGATGCATAATAACTGGGTATAACTATTATTTCAATGGTTATAAATTTCAATATTTTGCATCCTCATTCCATTTTGGAGAAAAATCTGATCACGACGTGTCCTCGTGCAAGGTGTTGGTGGTATCTTAAAAATACATTTCTTTGCTGCTAGTTTTTACGTATGTACATACCGTCGCATAAATTATAAACGCTCGGCCCTTAAGGCAGGTGTTACTTATTAATGCGTTTTTACGAGGTGTCTGTCTATTGTCTCTAAGCTGCTAACAATGTCTCGCTATCTCAAAATGCTGCTGTTTTTGTTTTCTCTGAATCTTTTCAGAAGGCACGATGTGATACCAATGCTCTGTTAGCCTAAAGTATTAAAAATGTTATTATATGGTTTAGAATCACACAATGGCACTACTAAAAACACAGCATAAGAGTTTTAAATTGATGTTCAATGTACTTGTATGAATATCAAGTTTCATGGTTGTTTTTGTCAATAAAGTTTACGGTGACTAAATTTAAGGCACAGCAAGATTTTTAGTAGTTTCGTTACCTTTTTAAGATTTTACCATCAATGCATATAAATGAACCTGCAAAACGTGAACACATGGATATGTGTAAATACTACATAGACTGTAATAATATTATATTACATAAGCGGTTAACCTCAATCTCAAACCTTTTGTTGGTATTTTGGTCTTTCAAGGTCTAAGCCTATCAAAGCACAGACTTCACATTAAAACCAAGAGGAAAGCTAAGCGAAAAGTGGGGGTAGCGGGTAAAAATTACATATTACGAGTGTAATTTGGTTAACACAAGATGCGCGTCATTATGCATCCCCCTACGCGTAATACGTCACATTTTACACGTCTTCCAACTACCAAGCATCATTAAATTTAGTATCTCCTTTTTATAATAAGTGGTGATGATATTAAAGCGTAGGTGGTCATTTTTCATAACCTACCCTACATAACTATTTATCCACAAAGCTGAGACGTAAATAACGCTCTAGACAGACAGAATGACAAATAATTCTCCTAATTTTAATAGGCAAGACACCGTTTCTTGATGACATATAAAACCTAGAAAACCGTGCCTTTGCTTTATGGCTCCATTTTTTGGGTGTTGACTGCTGACAACATTAGCTGCCATAATCCCATTAGAAAGTAAATCCGGATGCTTTACTACTTGTTTACGCTTGACTCCACACAGTTTTTCACATAGAAACGAGCTGCACAATGATGCACATGCCTCTAGACGTACACTTACCCTATGTGACATAATAAAGTTTTGTAAATACCCCCTTCTTTCAAGTGGCCACTTGTTCGTGCTTTCACTCTAGTTCCATTAATAAAGCACAAGACAGAAAATTGTGATGTTACTGTTGTGAAACAGAAATAAAAATAGTTGTATAGTGAAGAAAGCAAAGGAGGAATAAAAGACCTACTTCATCTTCACTCTGTACTCGTCTCTTGCTTGTTGGGAAAGGATTGCAACAAGAGCTGAGCATTTGCACAAACTAGGAAGACACACTGATGAAAACATTAGTTTTCCCCTTGGCTGAATTTCAATTTTTGCTTTCGGCTCAACCAAACTGTATAAACGAAAACCACATGTTTGATTTGTGGTTTTTACTTAAAAAAAATTAAAGACCTCATTACTTCAAACATGCCATATCTTTCTCGCTTTGAAACTTATTATAATTTATTTTAAATAAGCTTTTATCCTTCAGAAAACACATTGCATAAAATCCATCCGTATCTCTCTTAAATACTCAACTAGTTGTATGCGAGTAACTCTGCTGGAAAAATTGAAAATGAAAAAAGAACAGAACGGTTCCTTTCACTTTGGTTCAAATTTTCCACACTACTATAATCTGCTTATATGATCGGCAGAAATCGTATGAATGATAACCGAATTTTTTTCTACTTGACTTCAATTTCACAATATGCATTTTTAATATTTTAAATTTGGAGCGACGAACCACGAGGTATACGTATATGTATTTGACACGGTGGCTTTCTCTCTCCACTATCTGAACTCCCACACATTTCCATGCACGACACTCAGCAGTCAGAGAGAATGAGAAGGTCATTGGAGAACGCACACGTCAATCCTACTTTTAACTGTAGTTGCGGTTACGTTCATATGTGATAGGATGTCAGTCGTGAAAAAAACTTGAAACCCAAAATTTCGTAGTATTCACCTTCTTTGAACGCATTCATACATATACAGAATTCACATCCAGGAAACGTTGTCTGCAGAGCTGAAAGGAAATCTGGAAAGAGAAGATGTATGTGAATATAAGCTACTGTAGCATAGGGAAATCTTACGATTTTCACAAATTCAACACTCCTCTGCAGTAGTAAAAAAAATGTTTCTATTGTCACGCTATAAACTTTCAGTTCTGCCATGAGGCATCACGACGAAAAACTACAAATGCATATAACGCTTTTTCGAGCGTGCAATAGTGTTACTACGAATAACTGTCCACATTTTTTGGTCTAAATTGTGTACCATTCATATTCATTTCTATACCCTTATGCTCATCGGTTCGATTGGATTAGATCGGAACACAAGTTAAGAGGAAAGTGATAGTAGAATTGTACACCCGCCATGAGCCGCATGACTACTTTGCATAACACCACACCACATTTAGGTGGGCATTGTTTGTCGAATCTTCAGGGAAATCAAGAAGGAAATCTGACTCTTCTGTTGGAAGTGGGGAAAGATATTTTCAATAGACATTTGGGTGTACACCTTCTGCCGTACAAGTTTTCTGTCAGCAAAAACATGCATGTAATTCCCTTCATCCCCAAATGAAGCAGCAAAAGGTAAATACACGGAAAAATTACAGCAAAACTGCTGTACTAAAAAAACATAGAATATCATCATGTGACGAAGGCTGGTGTAGACGCGCATACTGTTTGGCACAGTGTGTTTTAAATTTCTTTCACCCAATTTAGTTTCAGCAAACACACAGATATGTTGGGCCATTCAACCGTGGCAAATGTCGAAGTCAAGTAATAGCTAAAATACATCATTTTATTAAATTACAAAATAAATAGGCACTCTAGCTTGGTAGGGTAGTAGTAATAATGTAATAAACGAGCTTGCGTAAATAATTATGTTGGAGAGTAAAGGGGAATGAAGATGTGCGGTAGTACCTACTCAAGTTGCCGACTTTCTCTTCGACGCTTTTCGCTTTTTATGGTACGTATAAAATAAGAATAAGCTTGCGTTTGGTGACATAAGGAACCAGCGTTTCTGTCTCATTAAAATATTCAGTTAGTAGAAAATATGAAGTTGCGTCTAAGGATTCTAAAGTTCTAACGTCATTTTTATTACGCAAAACGTCACACACCACACCGCCAATGATGGATTCTACCATGAGAGGAAAAATGGGAGATTTACACGATGTACTTGTTATGGTTTCAACATTTATTAAAAAATATGCAACTGGACCAAGGGAAACTGGCATTTAGTGACATTTATTTCGGAATATTTCAGGGGCAACAGCAAAACTTGGTTGAACAAGAGATTCGAAACGTTTCAAACTTTCCGATAAAATTGACATTGCAAGTAACACAGTGGACGACTAAAATGATGATTGTACCTAAATTTAAATTGCATTAATTAAGTACCAGCATGATGCTATTATATTACACCAACCACCTCCCTCTCCCCTTTGTGGAACTTGCTGACTTTATACCCTTTATTTTTGTCCGATGCAGAACAAAGCTGTTCGGACTTACGATTAGACGAAATGAACTAGAGTAGTGGGAGAATGGGCCGAGGACATGTTCTCGCCAGTGTTGTTGGCAAACATCGTCAATTTTTAGTAGCAAAGAAACCCACTAACGAGTGAGCTAACCAAACAAACAACCACAAAATAAACCAATACACAAATGAATGAGAAGACAAAAACATTTCTCTCCAGGGATCTAATCCAACGAGAGATAAGGGTATCTTCATTTCATTTCACTGCAAAATACTACGAGACAAAAGCCTTATGAATGACACAACAATGTGTATTTATAACTACTCATACATCCTACACGACATATAATATATGATTCGTTTTTAAGAGTACTGCTATGGGCATTTTCTAGTTACTGTTATTAGTACAAACGGCTTATTTACGCCTTCACATTTCACAACACTGAAGAATATGACCAATTTCCCTGAATCATTTAAGCAGAGCCACTCGAAATATTTCGCTTCGAATGTGAAATGGATGTTTGTGGAAACCGAGAACGTTAACGTTACTGTTTCTGGTAAATTAGGCAACATTTTGAATGTGTTCATTAGTAAGTGTGCTAATATCGAATAGTCGAGAATGATGACACCAGTGACAAAGAAAATTAAGGGTCGAAATGGTCAGTAAAAGTTGTTCGTTAATAATGTGCTGTTCCGTCAACGAATGAAGCCCATGGCGAGTAAATGAAACGAGATGATGTTATTATAAACATAAAACAGAGCATAACTTGGCTCGTGATGTAGTTCAAAAGAAGAAAATATATACCTACATTAACAGAATATTCTAGACAAACAGCGCTGATACATACACACATAAAATATATACATTCATTAACTGTTGTACTAATTTAGATACCCCAAAATAAGCTTCCTTGTGCACCACTCTCACATATCTTTACTGCAAACAATTTTTGGTTTATTTGAAGAATCAACATGCTGCTCCCATCTTCACAAGCCCACATGTGTGCCATAACATGGTCACCGCCATTATTTTTACTGGCGAAAGAAGTTGCCACTACACACAGTGGCACAACAGCCTAATAAAATTGTATGTGAAACAAAGCCCATGCCCATACAAATTACAAGTAATGGTGGCGGTAGTCTGGCGGAGTGAGAGGTGGAGGAGATCCCGTTAGCATGTGGTTATACCTCTTTTCTATCGAAGTTATGTAGAAAGTATCTTCTTGAGTAAGTGATTTAGCTTAGTAAATTGTCATTACCTACATTACTAGTCGCTTGTGGCTTCTTTGTCTTACTATCACATTGACTCTTTCGCGTGTCCTCTTGCTGAAGTGTTTTAGTAGGAAACACGAGAAAAAATGTGCCCATCTCCACGCCTGGGAGATAAAATTGTGGCGCTAAAACTAACAACGAATTCGTGTCAAGCTTCTTAGAAATGCATATACACACACGGATGGATGCAGTATAAAGTAGACTAGTAGATGAGCTAAGAATTTCGCTTCGTTTCATAAATTTTCATAAAAATTTATACAGTTTTTGTTGGTCTTTAGGACAGTCGTTTTGCGCCATTGAGATCGTTTCGTGGTGGAACTTTGCTGAAACTTACATTTTTCCGGTTTGTTCTTGTGCTTGTCTTTACAATTCATCATCACGTATGCAAACGGCGTTGTGCTTTCATCAAGAAATTTGTAGGACGTATAATAATGAGATCCATTGGGAAAATATTAAGGGAAACTTGTGTGGGCGAACATGGTATTATTTCCTCTTTCACCTGTGGAAATCGGGATTTGTGACAGATACATAGATTAAAAGAAGGTCGACAAAATGACAAAAGGTAAGGCTGAGACTTACTAAAAGATTGGTATACAAACAAAATAATGGGGAACGAAGAGGAGCGTAAACGCTAAACAAATCTTTCTCAGAGAAAGTCAACATACTGGATAATGAGTTAATGAATTGCTTATCTTACGATGAAAAGAGGGAGCAGTTCTTTGTATTGATAACACTGGTTACGATTAAATGAGTTATGTTATGGGATGATAGAATTGACAAAGTTTGTAAAATAAAGCCATATGGTTCCATTAGCGCTATACAAATGCACTTAACTTACACCAACACACTTTTTGAACAGATAGAGAGGACAGAGAGAAGGAAAGAGATTGATACAAGTGATGGTGACGCCAACAAGGTTTTCACACTTAATAAATTAGACAATCGAGTTGGCGATGAAACTGAAGACTTGTGAAAAGGATAAAAAGCATTACTGCATTACATAAAGATTTTGTACAAGAGCTACTCCATTGCCTTGAGTAGATTATATAAACATGGGTGAATAATAGAAAATACTTGAAATAAAGGAATCACTCTTGGAAAAGGTCTAGTTTTCACTTTTACAACGGAGGGAGACCATGACGTTATACCACAAAATGTTGATAATGCTTACGTTGAAACTTGATTTTCATCCTGTATTCTTTGCCCATATGCATACTGCATGCATCAATCGACGCACATGAAGAGGGCTACGCTTTCTTTGTAAGGGAATGATAGAGCGAAAGGGAATTGTTTTCGCCATAAAAATAATAATATCGTCAGAACCACCACCAAATGTTTGTAGCAAGAACGGTAGCCTCCATCAAAACTAGCTAACGTTATCATCACCACCATTTCTACCACCATAGGGTTTGTAACAATCCAGCAAAGCATCTATATCGGCGTCATCATTAACATAGTAGTTGTAGTCATCGTGGACGTCGTAGTCGGGAAAGCGACAAGGGGATATAAGAAGTGAAGAGGCAAAGCTCTCGTCTACCAGTCTCATTTTCACCGAGTAGCAAGGACATCCCAGCAAGCCCTTTACCAGCGAACGTAAACCAATACTTGCATCATTGAAATAGACGTTTTCTACTTACCATCAATTACCTGCTTCTTTCGCTTTTCACCGTGTCGGTAAAAATATACCCCAGTAAAGGAAAACTTTCCTATTCAAACGAATTCCAGAACAAGTGATAATTTTGTATCGACTCTCTTTACAAGGACAGCGCACTTGTGTGGAAACTCGTGGATATCCAAATTAGACCGTGCGCCTAATTAGTCAACCCCTTTCTTCTTTTCCTTTTAATTTCAACTTTAGAAATCACAGAGCTTATTTAAGTGATTTATACTTCAGCAGGTACGTTTCCAAAATGTTTGTACTAATATTGTCAAAAATCAATTAAAGGATTATTTAATTTAATTGCAATAAATCTAATTCAGACGTAATTCTATTTTTTATGCAGATTCTCGCACATCTCCAAAGACTTTGGGGCGTTGTGAGACTACCCACAAGCAACTTTCAAACAATACCAAATGTAAGTACCAACTTTGTGAATTAATTCAAAATTTATTTATTATGAACCCATAGCCAAATCCTGTCTTTTATTGTGCTCATCCTATTAGTTTGTATTCATCTCTGCATGCACCTGTTAAAACTTTCACCTCATTCTCTACCTGGGAACTTGAAAAGAAATGCCTTTGTACACTCTGTAGATACATCATTTCCAGGCTACTTTGCTATTTCCTGTGGCTTCTTTTCATTTCCTTTTCTGTTAGACAGTAGGCATGAGGATAACTTTATGCTTTCACTGGTATAGAAATGGCTTGCATTTTTTACATGACGTGTTACAGTGAATATGTATGTATGTATATTTTTTCAGATGATTCGCACTGACTTCACCGCCCTATTCTGTATTCTTGTTCCCCTTCCATTCATCCTAGGAGCTCCTGTAGACGATGTCCTCAAGCAGCAACAACAACAACAGGTAAAATAAATACAATTTTCTCTCTGCATGTTTTCTCTACTTCCTCGCTTACACCACACCATTTATAATCTAATGGTCTTTTCATCATCTGCAATATTGTCTGTATTATTATCATGCATCAGACTTTAGTTTCAATGTTCCTTTCGTGGTTTCATGTTATCATTACTACCTTGAGACGGGACTAAAATATTGTGTGAATTTATTCCCAAACAGGAACTAAATTTCTATTAGACTCCGTGAGTTGCATGGAAAGGTGGAACACGTTTAAACAATGACATGTGCATGTGATGCCGTGTTTCACCTTTTCCCTAAACTCACGCAACCAGAGAGTCGTGTTTATAGGTTTCCTTTCTTTTTATTATTTCATTACCTCACCTTCATTCAACCTCATACACAAGAGAACTAGTTTAAACACTGGAACCTCTTCATTAGCCTTTTCATGTTGTGGAATTCACCCCTGTAAAATAAATGCCTAACTGATATGTAGGCATTTCTTATTTTTTTCGATTTCATTAATTGCCAAGATGTTCATTTCAGTAAATCATATTATTTCCCGTGAAACTCTCTTCTCTTACAAGATGATGCAAAAGTTATATCTTGGAAATTTAATGCTGTCTTTGCTTTCCAACATTCTATGTCCCGTCACAACTAAAGTCTCATATTACCATTATTTATGTAGCATATTACTACTTATAAAATTTAATTGCTGACTTAACGTTCACCGCAAGAACTACAACGTCTATAATTTTTAATTGTCGTCAGCACACAAGCAATTTACTCTAACTAATTATGTTCCGTAACTTATTAGATGATACTTTGCTGAGCAAAACATAAAAGATTCACTACATTGCAATGCATAATTTCTACAGCGTGTCCTCGCACTTAGCATAATGCATGACGCAAATGACGCGATTCACTAACCTAAAACGCATTACAAGGAAATATATTATAAACTATTCACAATTCCTTACTGGATGTTGCAGAAAAACACATTGCATGTAAATTAGGGATACGGGTGTTCCTTAAATTCAGTATGCTGCGCCCTGAATTGCGTAATAACATGCCTAAAACATGTTTTCCATCGTGGCGGAATATAATGTATGTACTTATACACGTGGACGCTTGTAGACGATTTCAAGATTCTACCAGAAGTAAACAATATTCATTGTTAACATGCTCGCAATCATCATTTTTTTAATGTAAGAAATGAAAAATAATATGTGGGTCCCTTACTTGAAGTAGTAGATGGTAGACAAAAATTAATCTGCTAAAAAGTCTACTGCAGACAAAAAGGCAACAACATGATCATGTAAACTGACATGTTTATTTACTGCCCCGGGCTTTCTCATTATGTACAAGTATAAAAGTAAAATGGAATCGGTTAGTTTTTCATCACTTGCAATGTCACATGAATGTCACGTCTTTGTCAAACTATTACAAAGAAATGAAGAAGGTATTCTTATAGTTCAGTAACAGCAAGAAATGTGACAAAACTTACTAAAACACAGCGTTGAACATGAACATGAACGATTATCATGTAGAACGACCTACATTAAACTAAAAACGCTAAAAAATAATATTTTGAGAGAACTATATTTTCTGTCATTTTAATGGTTCCTAGTGTCAAAAAGTGAAGCTTCTGGCACAAAAACAGGACTGTAGCATTTCATCATCATTTGGATTTCATCAAAGTATTTTCTCTTCTTTACAATACAATTTTTTCTAAGCATTCACACTCTAAGCTTTCCAATGATGAAAATGATGATCATATCAAGGAAAACAAATCATAATGTAAGAAAAAAAAGTTTTCAATAACGAAAATTATTTCCGTTACTATTTTTGTCACGATCAGTTCTAGATTTTGTGTACTCGTTAGGCTCCATACATGAAATATGATAATGGAATAAAAACAACATAAGTAATTATGCTGATTTTACTCAACAACAACAACGGTTACGCTAAAGACATTGTAGTTGCAAAGAATGGGCACT
>JAHZNB010003031.1:0-10565 GCA_027744295.1 Callyntrura guangdongensis | reverse complement strand
GGTGGCCTGCCCTGATCTGACTTGTGTTGTTGGTTTCTTGCTGTGTCTACCTATTTGTTCATAAATCATTGAAGATTCCGCCGAAAAAAAAATCTACTCAGGAAACAATGCTTCTTCAGAGGGATGATGATGGTGACAAGTGTATATGAATACCACAGGCTTTGTTCCTATATGGAACACCAGCAAACATTTGTGGTACTGCTGCGGGGGTTGTCAGGAACACGTAACTCCCCTTGCACCTCTTTCCTTTGTATCCTTGATTGCTCGAAAAAATTCTTGCATATCTTGCATTCAGACTGAAATAAGAAAAGCCCTTTTCATTTCCATTTTATGCTGGAGCGCCAGGAATAGGCGTATTAAACATCTCAGCTCTCTACGACCCTGAAAAGATAACCTTTGACGTAGATAACCTTATTTTCTTGATGACTTTATTTTGTGGTTGAAATTACTAATACCGTGAAAGACTGTTGTGAATTGAGAATACCCATCACCTCCAACTCATCAACTCTCATTATCATCGTCATCCTCACTAATCCACCCACGCACAGTTGGAATCATGTACATGGCGCGTTCTTTTGGGTTCATTGGCCTCTTCCTGGGGATTCTCACCAGCCGTGTTGTTCTCGCCGAGGACTGTAAGCCCCATCCGGACTCTCCAAACAAGAGTAAGTTTGAGAATCCTGACAGCAGGTCTCACATTTTTCAGTCCTTCTCATATTCTCCAGTTTTTTGGAGTAGTCAAACCGAGCGCACGTAATGTTCTTCCTAATTTTTCTTTCTTCCTTCCCCCCCCCCCCCCTTACAGTCCACTGTCTCTCCTGCGCCGGCTCTGATGACAAGACCTGTCTGCAAAACAAAAAAATCATAACTTGCAACGCAACATTAAATAATGTATGCTCGGTCATTCGAGGAATATCACATACGTCGATTCTTAGAACATGCCATTCGGATTACGTCGCCGTCAACTTTAAACTGGACCAGTGGAACTCGTTCTTCCCTGAATTTAATGAGGAGTACGTCTGCAACAAGGACTGCTGCAATGATCAACTTCCTCCCGGTCAATTTGGAAGGTCTGCTAAGACGACAGGGAGTAATACTTCTACAGCAATTAACAACCGTCCTTCCGTTCCTGCTCAAGTGGTCATTGGGATCCTTCTTTTACTCGGCTACATCTCCGTATGGCTCTTTAATCAGGCTCTTCCAGTCGCAGCCGACCACTCGTGTGTCTGTTAAAACGACGTCGAGATCGTGTGACCTTGATTTGATCCCGGAAATTCATATTGTTTTTGTGTAAAAATCTCCAAATCCTTTCTGATGATAACTCTGTATCTGCATGCACAATTGTAAAATAAAGTCGCATTTCACAATAATTCTCGTGTCGCCTCCTTGATTAACTCAAACCTTTTCTTTAAACTCCCATCATCATCCAATAAGCAGCCTCATCTGACGTTGGAACACCTTGGAAGACCAGCAAACATTTTATGCTACTTGCGTTGCCAAGAACACAAAACTTGTGCAACTTCCTGTTTTCCCAAAGAGCTTTTCCTGAGAGCTCCATTTTTTTAAATTTCAAGGAAAACCTTTTTAAATTTTCTTTTTTGGAGCGTCGGAACACGAACCGATATCTCAGCTCTCTGCGATCCTAGGAAAGGATTTTGGACGTGGATAACCTTTTTTTGGTTCCATACTTGGTTTTGTGTAGGAAAGAGGGTGACAAGTTGTTTGGTACTGAAGCATTTGTAAATTCCGATCGGCTTCAACTCATTAACTCTCATCCTCCCACGCACAGTCGACATTGTGGATCATGTACTGCGCACGTCATTTTGGGTTTGTTTTCCTTCTCTTGGAGATCCTGACCAGCAGTGTTGTTTTGGCTGAGGAAACTACTCTTCCTACTCGTGCAGTCAACGGAACAAGTCCTCCTCAAAGCTCAGCCGTTGGTAGAAAAATTGGACGCAAGTGTGGGAAACACCCAAACTCCCCGGGGACGAGTAAGTTTCATAATCTTGCCATCTTGCCTGTTTTGAGATTTCAGTGCTTCTGATTGTGCGTTGTTGACTAATGCAAATAATGCACAATGCACTTTTTCTTCAGTCCACTGTGTCCTTTGCAGCACCAACGATGCCTCCAACTTCTGTGACTTAAGTCGCAGGTTATTCACTAAATGCAGAGCAGATGAACAAGGTGCTAGATGTTTCATCTCTCGAGGCGGAGAAGGTCTACCAGACAATGCAACTTTCAAAGGATGTGAAGAGCCGACAAAGAAACAGTATACACTCAATAAGTGGGAAAAGTATGAAGACGGTAGTCAGAGGTACTACTGCAAAACAGACTGCTGCAACGAAGAGGATATTCCCACGCGTGGTTCCGCAATTACCAACCGTCCAGCCGTTTCTGCTCTAGTAACCACCGCTGTCCTCATTGTACTCGGCTACCACTCTTAAAGGTTCCTTGATGACGCTCTTCCGGTCGACGCCGACAACGTCTCTTGAAACTGTCTCGAATGTATTTAATCTTGCTATGATGCTGGTACCTTTTGCCTTCTTAAACTCTCCAAATTCCATTTCTAGTCATTAAATCGTAAAATAAAGTCGCATTTTGCAAAATATATGGTCACATCGTTGATCCTTCGGATCTGAGCATTTTAAGTCACTTTTTAATTAAAGTTGCAGCCAGATCAGCAGGACAGGTAAAATTTATAAAATTGTATGTGAATTACCTAACAAACACATATTGTACAGCAAGTTTGACAACAATTGAAAAGTCCTCTAATAAAAAAATGTAAATTATTGCTAATAAATTTGACAAGCACATGGCACATCTTGTAACATTAAAAATGTTAATGAAACCAAACCACTTCTACTTTACTTTCAAAACTGCAGGATTTATTGAGAGACATAAAGTTACTTAATGCAATTACATTTTGTACGTCGGTCTGTTTGCCATATAATATTTTATTGAATTTACCAAACTCGTAGTCGGTTTACAAGGTCAAGGGCGGGCTCAACTCGGGTTGCTTTTGTGGAAGAAAACAGGAAAATAATAAAATTAATTAAAATGTTTTTAAAAAATAAATAAAAATCACTCGCAATGAATTACAAACAGGCTTTTGCTATTTCTCTACATGCATTTCAGAAGTTCAATTTATTATGATTTTTTTGTTAGTGAGCAGCGGTGTTAGACTTAAGCAAGGTAGCCTATTAATTAGCAAATCACGTGCAAATTTTATTATGCATTGAAATATTGATAATAAAGCCCCCTCGCTGACAACTTTCCTTCAGGATGTCAGACGTTAATTAGTCACGATTAGCATTTTTATAAGTGTCTTCATTCATCAAGCTGGATGTAAACATAAAAATTGTGCAATCACTTTTAAATCTTGCGTGTGTGGTACTGTGTAGTGGTGTACATTAAAAGATGCATTTCAGTTTGCTAGCTCATAAAATTATCACTATTTAGAAAACTGAAGGTCTTCCACCTTTTCAGAGGAAGGGAAAAGGACTAACTGTTAAGCACCTTCAATATATGAGTACACAAGACGCTCAAGCCACACTCCCATCATCAAACCAATATAGACTCTACACAGCTGAGAAGTGGGCAACACCTCTGACACTACCACCAATTTTTTTTACAAATATTCAGATGGCCAGTTTACAGCGCCATCTTTATTTAACAGATAAAAATTTTGGTTCGGCGTGCTATATTTTAGGTTTTAGTAAATTGGTCCTGCCCTCTGAAAGGTGTGTGGTGTCCATAAAAAGTTGTCAAACTTAAACAAAATTATTTTTTGCGTGCATTATTGCGTCGTCGTCGTCAAATCCCCTTTCTTTTCACGTTGTTGAACTTGAATGCGCTTTGCTGCTGCGGATAATGTTGAAAATATGTTGATTTTATTTACGATGATGACGCGTCAGATTTGTGAAGTGAATGCATCTTTGCAAATTGTAACGGAACAAATTGTTGTCCTCGCGTTGCTGTGCTTCTGCTCTGCGCTGCTGTATTAACAAGTAACCAGTCAAAAATTGTACATTTGTCGTAGGAAGTTAAAAGGAGGTACAACCTTGGCCTAAGGGTGGTTTTCCCAAATAAGGCATTCCATTCCATTCCTGTTGAAAACCATTTGAGCGTTTCTTCAGTTCATTGTCGTTATCATCATCATCATACCGTGTAACTGTGTGTATACCAGTAATCACCATCACAGGTGTGTGCGCGCGTAGGAAGGTCATAAAAAACGCAGTGATAGACTTTTGCCAATACCTACAAACGTAACGCCATCGTGACGCTCTATGCGAGCCCTAACCAAAAGTACAACGGCCCAGTAAAACGCTCAATTCTTTTCGCTACTGATGCTGCTCAACTAAACTAAACTAAAAATTTGCATCCCTCGAAAAAATACAACAATAAAAAAAATATGATAATTCAATACTAACTTATAGGAAACACACAGCAGTGTATTGAAGAGAGCTTCATCTTCTTCCATACAGCTTAAAGTCACCACACACCTAGCCGAGGGCAGACACTAGTTTCCTTTAAACATAAATAGACAATTAACATTGCTAATAATATTGTAGTTTCTTAAGATTATAGATGGCGTTGTATATTTGCCATTTGAATGTAAGTAAAATTTAGGGGATTCGTAGCACTCCAAAGGTCAGCCCCTTCTCAGTTGTGTGTAATCCATACAAAGAGAAGACGATTTGGTTCATATAAAAAAACTCCAACTCGCCATAAAAAAGTGGAGAGATGAAAAATACGCATTTACCAAAATAGCAAATAATTGCAAGGGCGATAAGAAAAAAATATATATTTGCAATGATGATGATGATGACGACGATGATGCGAGCAAGAACAACAACAAAAGCGTAGACAGATAAAATAATGTTGATTTGCTTGTGCTGACGACGCCAACGTGCCAATACTGGGATTCTATTGAGATTACATTACCTATATTATTATTATTACTTACCAATAATAAAAACCCGTGTACGTAAGCACCAAAGAACAATGATGACTTGGTGGAATGTTCGCAGGCAGTGTTCAGTTACCACTTGGGTTTGAAGAAGCCATTTGGAAAGGTGGTGGTGGTGGTATATTATCGCATATTTTTGGTTGGGATGAATAGTAATCTCTCTGTTGGGTTGTTTGTGTGTTAAGTACAACTTGTGTCTTTCTTTTCAATCAATATTGAACACAAAAAGCGATAAAATAGATAGGCGGTCTGAAACCGTCTGAAGATTAAAAGTTTTATCCGCCCAAATGTAACCTTGTCTTTGGGAGGGTTGTGTAGTGTGAGTTGTTGTTGTTGTTGTGGTGTGCATTACTCGAACCGTTAAAATTTTTGAAGGGTAAGACGGCAGAGGTGGATGTTTGAGGGTCGCTGAAGCAAGAGTTGAATGAGGTCGTCCTGATTTGGAAAAAGGAGTCGATATTTTGTAATTTCCTCGGTAGAAAAAGTTTATGGTTTTAATTGTAAGGAAGGTTATTATGTATTTAAAGTGTGGTTTAATTACTCGTGCGTGACATTACTGACATTTGAAAAGGTGATTTTAGTGAGGGAAATGGAAAGCCAGTTAAATCCATTTCTTAATCATTTGGTAAGGAAAGATTACTTTCTCGTTTTAGTTTTAACAGTAATTTAAAATTAATTTCGAAATTAATTAATAAAAGAAACTTAATTTTTAATTATTTTTTTACAAAGATTATAGATAAAATTATTGACTACACTAACCGTCTCTCTGAACTGCGAGCCCTTCGTCTAGTCTCCTCCCAATGGAAGCAGCGTGCCACGTCCAAACTCCTAAAGTCGTCGATAGTGAATCTAAAATGTTGCCGGGAAATGGAACTGTACGTAAAGCACTTCCAGGATTCCGTTCCCCACTGGAATTTTCACTGGAAAGCGGCTGGAATCGATTTAGTGAGTGAGGATGACAATTTACTCAAGCGTGTGTTGGGAGTGGCGGAAGAGCTGCATATTTCGAAAGGACTGATGACGATGGAGGATTTAGGGGAGATTTTAAAGGGAGGGAAAAATGTGCAAACGCTCAGCTTCAATGAAGTATTTATTGATCGGGAGGAGGAGAAACAGGAAGAGAGTGGTCGCCAGGAGGAGGCAAGTGGAGATGAGTCGTCGATTCCAGGGGAGATGAAGAAGGTTATTGACCTCAAAAGCGGGAATGACGTCATTGTCAACACCTTGTCCAGATTGGAGGTCACCTCCTGTGATAAAGATGACAATTTCCCGTGGAACACCGTTTTTCCCAGTTTGCCCCACCTCCGCATCCTCCACGCTCAACTCCATTCCTCGAGTCAAGTCTCCAGTTTACTGGAGTCGATGCTAAAAAATCAAGTCAAGTTGGAGGAGTTTAGTTGTTTCTTGGTGGACATGAAGGATGACCCACTTGGAACTCCTTGCCTGTTTGGAAATGCCCTTGAAAATTTTGGACATTAGTTTATCCTCAGCTGTTTCGAATCGCGCCGTGGAAGGTCTCCTCTCCTCCAATTCTTGTAAAAAGTTGGAAAATTTGAAACTTTTCAAAGAGGCGGACTGTGGTCATAAAAATTACTTTGGACTTCCAAACTTGCTCTCTCTTCGACATTTAGAAATTTTGGGGGATCCTGTAGCGAAAATTTTTAAGACTGTTGAGTCGAGTTGCCCCCACCTGGAAAGCTTAAACTTGAGCGAGTTGAGTTGCCGGGATGTGATGAGTCAAAATTTTCAGCATTTTAATCTAAAAAGTTTGTGTATTGAAGAGTGCTTCTTTCCTACCAATGTTTTGAGTAAATTGGCGGATACTTTTCCGTTGTTAACAAAATTGGGGCTGTTTTTGAATGATGAGAATGTGGGGGTGGTTTTTCAAAAGTTTGTGGGGTTGGAGGAGTTGACGTGGAGGAGTTGACGATTTTGGGGACGGAAATATCCGATGATGGGATTACTGGAGGGAGACATCATCACGAGGCGATTAGTGACCGAGCCTACATTGGCGACTGCAAACGTAAGTTTAAAAAATGAAGGGAACATTATTAATGAACGACCCCCCAATACTCAAAATTATGCAAATTATGAATACCCCTCAGGATTGCGTAACCTGAATTTGTATCCGCAACCGTTATCGGGTATCACGGATGCCGCCATTCATTACGGTTTCGTGTTTGTTTCCGAGCTGACCTCCTTGAGCTTACCAGAAACTGCGGTAATATTATTCAATTAAGATTTTAATTTGTTTGTAAATATTCGCAATATGAGAAGGCCATTTAAATCTTTTTTTTAATTGCTTTGGCGTGTGTGGTGGTTACAGATTTCAGACAGGGGTTTAAGGTGCCTGCTCAGATGCCAAGCCTCATCTCGTCAAGCTCCAGGCAAAAGTTTGGATTGACTTGACCTGTCATCAACATTTTTTGCGGTCAGCAAAATATCAAATTTTGTGATTTACAAACAACTGTGCTCTCACAAGTATGCGGACAAGATGATTCTCGTATTTTTTAAAATTAATTTTTAAATTTGTCACACAAATCGTATTTAATTAAAATTAATTAATTATTTGAATAAACTCAAAAAATCCCAAAACTACCCAGCCAATGTTTTTGACGTGCATTTTATTCTACATACATACAGTAATACATGGACATGAAGTAGGTAAAGTTGTTTGGTTTATTTTTTAGAAGGGAATTTTAACATTAATTAGGGATTAAGTTTGTTAATACACGTTTCAACGGAGTTTTTTTTAATATTCGTCCAAGAAAGGTTGATCCTTGGAGCCTTTGAATATAATGTTATCATTATTGATTCTTCCGGCGGGTCCCTTGTCCAAACTCTCAACGACCTTCATGTCTTCGTCAGAGAGGGTAAAGTCGAGCACGTTGAAGTTGTCAATGATTCGGCTTTTGGTGACACTCTTGGGAATGGTGATCAAGCCCCTTTGAAGCTGTAATCAGAGAAAAGCGATCAGAAATTATTATTGGATTAAAAGTTTAATTAAAAGTTTGTATTTTTTGGGGGGTTTGTCATACCAGCCATCTCAATATGACGTGGTTGGGTCCCTTGCCGTGTTTCTTGCCAAGGTCGATAAGCTTGGGTTCTTCCAAAAGTAAATCGCCTGGTTTTGCGGTGGGGTGACTGGGGCAGCCAAAGGGACTGTAGGCGGTGATCGTGATTCCTTTGCTGGTGCAGTAGTCCACTAGTTTCGTTTGGGGGAAGTATGGATGCAGTTCGACCTAAAAGGTGTGGTCAAACAGGGCGCATCAGAACATGCAATCACACACAGGATTTCAAGGTCATTTGTTGACATTTTATGAAAGATTACCTGGTTGTTGGAGGGAGTGATGGTGGCAATCTTTAAGATATGCTCAATTTGACTTTTGTTAAAGTTGGAAACGCCAATACTCTTAGTAAGCCCCAACTTAACCAGTTCCTCCATAGCCTTCCACGTGTCAGCCAAGTCAGTCTCGTTATCCATGATGACGTCACCCTCGGCATCCTTGGGAAACAAGTCTTCCCCCGGTTGCATGCCCATCGGCCAATGGATGAGGTAGAGGTCAACATATTCTAAACCCAGGTCAGCAAGACTTCGTTTGATTGCTGGGAGAACACAATCTGGACGGTGCGAGTTGTTCCAGAGCTTCAAATTGAACGCCAAGTGAAAATGTTACTACCTTTCACAATTCAAAGTTTCTTTAATTACCCCAAAATAATTACAACCGTTAATTATATTTTACTCCAGCACTTTCGTTATAATTTATTTTAAAGAAAAAATCTTGTTTCCCCCACCTGCCATGTTCCAAGACCCAGCTGAGGTATTTCACGCCCACTGTTTAGCTTCAGGTTAGGAACTTGTGGTGATGCCATGATATCAGGTTATTAGCTACACTTAACTTTTGTAGAGAAAAAAATGTCCTCTCCTTTTGCCCGAGTGAAGTAAAGTGAGCGAGGTTGGGGAAAATCAATGAGATAACAGGATACACAAAACGAGAGGACAACCAAGTCAGAATCACGTGTATCACTCTACCACCGACAATGTAACAGAGAGTAGTGCTCACCAGAAAAATATACAGTTTACCACGCCACCACTGCTGTGTGCCACACCTCCACCAGAGAGCCATACCGCATGTTTTTCTACATTGGGAGTATTGGGACAAAGTCACGGGCAAGGCCAACATGATTACCATGTAAAACGTAATAGTAAGCTAAAACCGGCGTTTGCTGTGAGGAATTAGTAATAGCAATACAATAACGAGTAGCGTGTATAACGCTAATGAGCAACTACTGAAAAAGTTGACTCCCGTCAAACTTTGACGCTCCGTGGATGTCAGTGTCAAAGGAGTCAATCATTTGAGTCATCAGTCATCCGCTTTGCAAAACATAAATATTCATTATGTATCATACCAAGTTTCAGCTGTGGTAATTGTCATTTAAAAAAATTGTGACCCCCAGTGATCCCCAGAGGGATGACCCTTGTGCCCCATCTTATCTTCGAACGTATAAAAGCTATTGACCATATCTATCGATTGGCGAAAACAGAATTATAAAATTCCTTTGCGTTCAAAAGTTATCGTGTTTACGGACAGACAGACAGACAGGAAGACGATCTCATTACCTGCTGAATACTTTTCAGTAGTTAATATTTGACGTAATCTGCGCAGCAGAACCATTAACTTTTAACATTACGAGGATAGGAGATATTTTTCCTCCAAGACAATCAGACAATCAGTTATTAAGTTATTATATAATGTTGATAATCGGTTTTTTATTACATCACATCGTGTAATCTTTTGCAATGCTTAAATCCACAGCTGTTAAAAATTAAAATGTGCTCATTTGCATAATTGTTTGTCTCTTGCAACCTCTCCAGCGATATTAGCGTTGTCTCTATTTTCTTTTCCATCAGCGGCGGCTACCTTGACCGTTTTTGCAATTCCCGGCTGACTACTTTCATTGACGTACAAAGTGAACAGGTCTGGTCGACTGTAGTGTCCCACGCAGTCCAAGTCATATTTTCCCCGGAGACACTCATTCACGTCGATTTCGGCGACGAGAAGCTCCTCTGAAGTGTAATTCGGCCCTGCCAACACATTCCCCAGGGGATTGACAATTATGCTTCCTCCCGCGCACAGCACTCGCTCCCCATCTTTGTCTCCCACGGCAGTGGGGTAAACACTTTCCGGGGGGTAGTCTGACCTGCGGGTGAACTGGTTACAGCCCAGCACAAAGCAGCGTCCTTCTTGGGCAATGTGTCGCATAGTGTGTTGCCAGTTTTGACGCCCATCCGCATTTGGCGCGCAGTATATTTGAATCCCTGTGGAGGGAGCACGTTTCAAATGTGGATATTTTTTTGTCTTTAATTTGATTGGTCATTTAAAAAGGAGTTTTACCTTTGGTGTACATGGTGGTGCGTAAAAGAGGCATGTAATTCTCCCAACATATTACTGAGCCTACCACCCCCGCGGGGGAATCAAACACGGGTAACATGGAAGCGTCCCCCACTCCCCAGAAGAGCCTTTCCTTTTCCGTCGGCACGAGTTTCCGGTGTTTGCCAAGATAAGTGCCATCCTCCTTCACAAAAACGACGGTG
>JAHZNB010003030.1:0-23349 GCA_027744295.1 Callyntrura guangdongensis | reverse complement strand
ATGATGATAATAATATGTAATATTATTACACTACTCCAGAGTTGAGTTACTATATATAAGCTCATGGGATATTCTTATTAAGTTTCCCCGTTGAAATGGTGGAGTGTTGTATACACAGAGTGGGCACAGGGATGGCGACGGACTCTTCGAAGAAAAACTTTCCCTTCCGTTTAAACTACTGCGAAAGTCAAGTCATAAAAAAGTCGTGTGTGTGTGTGGCTCTGATATAACGGAAAATACAGATCTGTCTATACCATTTATACATACCTATATTTACTTGTATAGTATGTGTGTAAGTGTGTGTGATTCCTGGGTAAAAATCATAATAATGTTGAGAGGTTGATTGCATGACGAGATTAGTAGAGGCTACTCCAGCACAGCAAGCTCCTGCATTGCATTTTCTCTTTAAATCTTTCACGGAGAAAAAGCAGTAAAACGGATTTTAACTCTTGGCTTTTATTAGTACGAACTACTTACAAACTACTATATACATAGGTATATATTAAAAACGTACCATCATCAATGTACTACTAGTAGTAGTAGAGATGTTATTATATACTTTTCATTACCCCGATTACTACTACTACTACTATCTACAACGAAGCCCCCAAAGAAGAGCATTTTAGCAGAACGAACTTAAATGATGGTTCCCTTCGTGTCCATTTCTGTTTGGTCAGGTAAAGTAAAGGGAAAACGAAATGCATTTGTACTAGAAAAGAATGATAGTGTTGAGTGTACGGGTGAGTACAGCATTAAAGTAGCATTTAATAGAGAGGGAAATACAGAGAAACAAAATATGTACCTAGAGGCACAATTTATTTTCTACATAAAATGTGATAATAGCAGTTAGAACGTTACAAGTTGCCAAGTCATTTGAGAACAGCTACACAGTGTAGTAGTACAAAGTATTTCTGTGGGTTACTATTTGCACGCCCAACACAGTACCAAAATATATTGCAAACACAGCTGTGAGCGAAATGAGTAGTAAGACTTAGGTAAGAAGTAGATTATTGGATCAGATATTAAGTTTTGACGATCACCTGAGTAACTTTGATAAAGTAATTTTGTGCGTATTTGATGTTTCCAGATATTGTCGTCATTTAGTGGGTGAGCATTTTCTATATATTTTCGAGAAATGTAATTTCGGTCTTACCCAACGTAGGCCGGAGAGTCAGAGCCGCTTGAGTAAACGGTTCTAGGTTGGAATTACAACTGTCAAACTCCCCACCGGTAATGTTGACTACCAAAAAACTGACAGTGCAAAAACGTGGCAAATTAAAAGCAGAAACTTGTAAATGTGGCAACCGAAAAGAAAATTTAGGATTTCTTTTATTAGGATTAGGAAATTCAGGAAGTCGGTTTTACTTTCCATAATACTTGGTGCGTAGCTGAATAGTTTCAGTTAGTTTTGGATTTGCTTGGTTTTGTCCGCTCTCGTGGCCACACCCATTGACCGATTTGGATCAAACTTGGCACAAAGGTTCCTAAGTGTCCCTAGTTGTACAAATTAAAGTTTGGGTCCGATCGACGGGTAGTGGGAGTCACATTTTTTCAAATGACGATCATGGGTGAAAGTTAGTGTACAGATAGCTGATGGATAGTTATGACGTTTTGCAAAGTTTGACCTAGATTGCTTGACCTCTGTGACCCCAAGAGGGGTCGTCAAAGTTATTTTGATCATAACTCAGGAACAATAAGACCGATTGAGATGGAATTTTTGGTAGTAAACTCATAGTTACAAGGGCTGGCTATAACATATGTCGTTGGTGGAGGGGTCGTTTGAGGTCTTTATATCATTATATTCAAATCCTAATTCACAACATGTTCTTAGAAGTTCTTATTTTCAGGTACGTTCTAAGGTTGCAGTTACAGCAGGCTTATTGAATTCTTCATGGCACTTGAAGCTAAAAGATAAACCTCTTACTTGCCAAATTTACATGTTGATTTTTTTGGTTTCCACGTTTACACTGACGATTTTTTCATTTTCTACTTTTGCGTAGCTTAAAAAATCAATAGTCCACATTACCGGTAGTAGGAGAGTTTGACAGTTGTCATTCTAACCGAGTTCGGAGTAAACAGCTAATAGGAAAAACAGCGATGAAAGTAGAAAAGTAAAAAAAAGAAAGTTACAGGCAATGCCTGTTATTTGCAATAACCACTTACCGTTTTAATACCGAAGGGTGCGGAGTGTTGTACACGATTCAAATATTTTGTATTTTGTCGAGAGCTAGAGCAGACAAGATAGGCACGGTCATGATCACATAATTGGTCAGTGATCATTACCCAATTATTTTATTCATGAAAAATTTATCAATGTATATGGCATATATACTGAAACTTTAGCTAGAGTACCAAGTCGAAGTGATGTTTTAATCTAATGAATTATCTTTTTTGCGCAGTTTCCATTTATTGAACGAAACACAAAACACTACGGTGTGCTGAAAAACTGGATGAAATACGTTTTGTTACATGCAGGAGCAATTCTTATGGGTTTTTGATTGCATATAAGTTAAAGGTCTCCCATCAATGACAATTTACCTGTAGAGAATGAAAATGTAATTTAAAGTAGCCTAATAGTAACTCGTATTCCCCGTTGTCATTTATTTATCCAACTCTACCCTGCCCAAGGGATTTAGTTATGATGTGAAGATTTACATTTTCAAAAACTTACAAAATTTGAATTTACAACATCAACGCAAGCGAAGTTCAATTTACTACGTTTGCAGACTATTATTATAATATTAATAGAAAATAAATTCGTAAAAGTCAGAGTTTTAGCCGCTACCTGTTTTGCTCATTAAGTATTTTTACTGATTTGCGTAATCCACTGATTTGCATTTATTGTACCATTGCATAATCTTTCAAAACAAATTCCTCAAAAACTTCAGATTCATCAGCAACAGTCTAGAAAATGAAAGTGGGTTATTTTGTGTATGACTGTACATAATTAAGAAAACGGCTTGCCACGTCAGAGATTCTCAAGATAGTTCTCAAGAAAAAGAAATAAGAGATGGAAACACCATGTAGCCGCCACTCCCAGATTTTTGTAAGCGGGCCACTTGAAACGCAACTTTGTTGTGTAGCACGACTACCAGGAAAAGCAAACAATACCTTTACATTCCATCATTTCCTGGATGCTGGTAATGACTAATCTATTGTCACCATCATCACCCTAAAAACTGCCATACTTGCATTTCCCAGTTCAATATGTTACAACTATCCTGCGTGAAAGAAAGAGAAAGCACTGTAAGCTGAGAACGAAATGGAAGTAACTGTGCTACACACAAACCGTCATTACGCTCACTGATCAATTTGTACCTTTTTCATCGAATTTTTATTGGCTTATCGTGTGGTCGCCGTTTCCCCCCGCACACAGCATGTGCAGCTGTTGTATAAGTGTACTATGACTATCAAGTCGGTCATTGACGGTGAAAGCGATGGTGCTCCCAGTAAAAAATCCCATTTCAAGTTGTTTCCTGTTCGGTCAATGATATTGTTGTTGTTACTCTACTTTTGTATTATTATTACCCCGGTTATACCACCCTGAACCTGGGAGATGGAGAAAAGGGGGGAAAAGAAGAAAAAAACGAGAGAGCAATCACAGAGAGTTTATTGCAAACGAAGTAAAAAGTGGAAAATATGTCTGGAGAGCTGCGAGCAGCCTACAGCTTTCACTTTTTTTGGTATGCAGACATTTTCCTTATGGACTGGTATACTTATTTTGATATGATGACCCACCCACGGCTTTTTTCAATGCCTACTTTTACTGCTACTGCTAATGTTATTGTGACCAGCAGGAGAGTTGGAGATGGAGGAATTAGTATGGAAAGAGAGAAAGAACGTGTGTATGTGTGTTCTCCTGGTTTGGTTTCGTGTGTTATTGGCAAAAAGGCAATAGAAAAACTGGCCATTTGCCCGCAGCAGCAGAAAACTTGAAGGATCACTGCTGCTAGTGCTGCTGCTGGTTTGGTGCTACTACTTCCGCTTCAATTGCTTGCTGGTGTTTCAGCTTATTACTTGCTTGGTCCTTGTTGTGTGTGTGCTCTAAGTACAATTCCTCTGAGTCATCAATTGAACTTCGTGACAAAACTGTTTTATGCGTGTGCACTAGTGGCAACACCAACACCACCACCGTTGTTGAAGCTGGAGAGCGACCAATACAGCGTGGAATGAAAAGCTGCGAGTTCTTCTTCTTCCTTCATTTTCTACCCGTGAAGAACTATTTTAGTGTGAATGAAGGCTGCATATAAATACAATACACACAAAAACGGCCAGACAGACACACACACACCATCCAAAGATGTAGATCTTCTGTCTGGCGAGGGTCCTCAATTCTTCTTCAATACACACTGTTTTTCCTGTAATGGTGATGTGGCCTTAAGGAATGGGGCCACTTTAGGAATGACTAAACTGCGACATAATACAAAATAATATGGACTGGGCTCCTCTTTTCTGCTTTTGTGGAAGGGGAAGGGTTTTCGGCAATGATAACAGGAAGGACATGACTTGTTGGCTGGAATTATTACCACCAGGACTACTGATCATGGCGATGATGCGGTGGTGGCAGTAGTAGTAGTGGGAGTAGTACCTCGAGTCTTCCTTTTCTTCTGACGTTCTCCATGTTCGCTATTTTGTTATTCTTATTATGTCCTGTGTGTGCATGTTCCCAGTCCTTCTTGCTTTTTTGTGATATTCCCAACGAGTTTTAATATTCAAGTACCACCATGCGGCCGCGTTTTAAGTAAAAGAGAGAGAGAGAGAGAATAGAAAGAAATAACAATAATACGGTACATACCTACAAAAAAGCTATCAACTCTGCCGGACCACCCATTATTCTAAGCACATCATCTTCACTACAATCATCATCATCATCATCAAACACAAAAAACATTACATTCTGCACAGACCATGCTTTCCTTTTCATTTATATTACGCAATATTACTTTTGCCTTTCCCCCAATTTAATCAAGCCAGAAAAAACGAGACGCGTCGAGAAATTGATAGTCTATCTCTAAGCAGACAATATATACCTTTCTCGAAAGTAGGTAGTGACAGGCAGTAAATGACCAATAAGTGTAGTCATACCTGAGAATAATACTTTCTTAGTTTTATATTTTCTAACAAATGTTGCAACCCTTCAAGTCTGTTCCCGTTATGAAAAATGAAATTCCATTTAGTCATTTCAACTATTCAACCAAACTCTCAGGGACTTATTTCAAAAGCAAAAATGTTTGGGAAGTGTTTGCTGCGCTATTAGCCCAGCAAAAACTTATATAATGTCGTTAAGGTGTGTAGAAATAAGTATTCAATTCCCACTTGGTAGTAATTCATTGATAACCCTATTTCGCCAGCATAATTGGCCCAGACTAATACACACTTTGGTGGGGCATGACAAGAATTGACAATAGACCTGACAACTTATACTATTCCAACTTTTGAATAAAGTACTAAAACGAGAATGGAAAGACGGTACAAGGAGTAGACATATTATCCTTTTCTGTTCGACTAGGTCTCCATTTTATTAGCCATTCCTCCCATGTACCGTGCAAAATTAATTTGAATGAAAGTTTACAGTGACGGCCACGTTTCGAATCGAATCAGCATTATCCTCTTTTCTTATATTCTTCTTGTCGGCTTTCTTGTGAAAATGTTTAACGTAATTTAGGCTAATTTAAAAGTAATCTTTAAAATTGAATAAACCGTAGAGGACTCTCTCCCTCGCTCTTTTTATACTCCTCAAACTTGTATATTTAATTCTCAAATCTGAGCCTACAAAAAATAATCCCGATGTACCAGCAGCCCCACGCACACAACCTTCTCCCAGTTTTAGAATTCTAAGAATGAAATGCAGTAAAGTAGGAATAGGATAGGTTCTTCGTTCTTTTATTTTTCCCGCCTCACTGATTCTTCTTCCTCCCTCTTTTTCTCCCTTTTGCGTTAGTTAGTTTTATCATTGCCTTGTTTGTTCAGTATACGTTTCATATTATTATTAATACCACATTATTATTATTATCATCATCAATGGACTGCTTGAAACTGACAACACAAGACCATAATACATTTTTTGAGTTATTGTCTTCAGTTTCAGTTCAGTACATTTAACATTACGAATTTCATGAACCGAGGGACTTTGCATACTGCACAGGTCTTACAACTAGGTACAATTTAATTTTCTTGGGAAACATTTTGCCCCCTGCATCGAAGACGAATGTATGTTTGCATAATATTTTGTTTGAGTTTAGCAGGGAGTAGGACACGTTATGCATGTCTACCAAAAATGTAAAAAATAAATAAAAACAATAAAAGAGCTAACCAAATGAAATGGCTACGATAGTGTAATATACCTAAATTGAGTATGCGATCCAGATCTTTCATCATCATTTCCAATTTTTTTCTTATAGTGAGAAAAAACGCCAAATGGGACGTGCTTCGATTTCGGAAGAATACACCCAAGCGATATGTATATGTACGGGTTAAGGAAAATGTACAATATTGAGTCATACTACCACACACACACACTCACACACGGTCGTCAGTTTATTTCATTTTCTACGTTCCCTGTAATGTTCCAAAATGGAGGAAATAAACAAGTCACTCGAACCTATACCCCGGCCCAAAGACATATGATTACTTTGCATGGTTTATAGTAACTTCACCGGGGTATGTAAACACATAAACAGCAATAGCCACCTACCACCACCTGCGAATGTTCATTTGCGTATTTTTTTCCACAACAGCGTATATAATAATATACTTTGTTTAGCATAAGGACAACCTGTCTGTTGTTGTGTGCGGGCCTGTCTATAGAAGCCAAGTTGCCAACTTCATTTACATATTTTGTATACCCTCTTATCTCAACCCGACCAGTACGTTCGGAAAGGATGGAGGCAAGTACAACTACAAATAATATAACAAAATTGTAAATAAATTGCATCTAAATTTGCACATTAATCCTAATGCAATGTACCATACCACGCACCCCAATCCGCCATCACTTTACCACTTTACTTTCTTTAAATTCAGAGGAGAGAAAAAAAATGAAAACATTCTATTCTGTGGATGCCGCTGCTGTTATTCCGCTGCTTGTTCCTATTTCCTATATACGTAAGACAGCAACTCATCTACTCCGCACTTCACGTAACTTTGTATCCATCCACTTATCATGTATCCCTACCAGTCCCGCTTAACAACAGCTCCACAGAAGAAGAAGAAGCAGGAAAGAAGGAGAAAAACAGTTTTTTTCGTTAACAAGAAGTTTTTTTACGTATTCGCAAAGCGTGTCATGTTTATGTGAATGCATGCATAATACGATCCCTCTTCTTCATTTTTCTCATATGTGCCTGTCTATTACTGGCTAATCCCATGCTAAGTCATTATAAAAAGTGAAAAGAAGCAGAGAAGTATAGGTTTTTTCCTTGTCTGTGCTTCTTATGGACATCATCATCATTCCAACTCTTTTGGGATAATACAAGCTTCTCTTGAGAACTAAGCTGAACCTCCCTCCTTCTCTTATCAAAAGACGAGAGAATATTATATTACTTCATTTATACGAATAGACATGCATATTATAACATATTTTAGTGAAAACGGTGTACACGTAGTGGTACTACTAGTACGGTTCATTTTTTTGCTTGGCTTTTTATTCCACTTGAGTTGCAGTAGTGGCGGTGGTGGGAGGCCTATTCTTTAGCTCTTCCCTCGCTTTTTCTTGATGAGGAATGCGTGGTGGAGAAAGAGAAGAAGGAATGGTTGTTGTATATCTTCATTAACCCAGAAAAACCGGCTGAGGAAACGAAGACGATTACAATATTACGTACTATGCGTTCGTATTATATTATAACACGAATATTATATAAAAAAAGATGGGATATGTTGTTGAGGGAGGGTAAAAAACATGTGGATATATTGCTTTCCGCCTCAATGGCTGGTTGCTTCCTTAACAAACTTCTCACAGGAAATAAAGTACTACTCTGGTAGCGTAGCAGTGCAGCGGCAGTAACCTAGCGTGTCAGGCCTGTATATATATGCGCCTAATATATAACAAAGTATAAAAAATAAAACTAGCATATAAGCGAAAATATGCGACGTGTGTTTAAAAATTCATTGACTTGCTTCCAGTAAAGTGCCTATACCATAGCTTTCTCTTGCACTTCAACGAAAATATTATGACTGGCTACACTACTTTTGCTACCACCTACACTGTTAGTTATAGATATAAATGTATGCTTTTCTCTCGCTCTCTCCTTCATCTTTTCCAACTCTTCTCCTTAACTCTTAATTTATTTCCACTTTTTGCATGTAATGTGAAGACGACAACGATGAAAATGCTATGAGTGCTGCTGCATGAGAAAACACTTTCCCCCTTTTATACCCTCCTTGTTAAATATACCTACCATTTCCTTTGCTTTAACAGGCTCTTCCTCGCGCGCGTTTCTTCTTTTAGCCAAACCCGAGTCTGAGAAAAGAAAGCAGAAAGAGAGGGAGGGAGACAGAGAGGCAACGCTAGAGCCAGAGGCAAATTAGAAAAAAAGAGGAAGAGGAGCGTTCCTCTCATATTTCTCTCATTCTCTTCATTTTCCTTCCTCGTTGTCCTCATCAGGACCATCATCAAGAAATATATTTCCTTTTTTCTCGGCAAGAATGAGCAAGCAGGGTAGGATGTATATCGTTTTTCATATATTTTTGTTGTTGTTGGATTAACATCGTCAGCCCGGTGATCGTATCTGCACCGTCGCTTCCAGAATTACAGTTCAAAGGTGAGATTCGTACTTCTTCATCAAAAAGATAAACAAACTCACAAGAAGCGTGTAGAGGCACACATACACATGTACGCTTTTCAAAGGCGGGGAGAAAATGCGGCGGATGGTGGTGGCAACGATCCTAATTATTATTGTTAGCTTTATGTGATGAAGCAGGCACAAACCACATTATAACCACACTATCACCGAGAACAGGAAAAACGTCTTTTAGCCTTTGAGGTAAATAAGCGGAAAATTTCAAGCGCGTGTACAAGGAAATGATTTTTTCCCAGTGAAAATCAAAACTTTCCAAGAGTAAATCCTTCGTTTCATCGTGCAAGGAGTGCCACCACTCCTCCTATCGTTCCGTCAACATTATAGGGCAACCTCATAAAACTCAAAGATATGCGGAGCTAGTTTCCTTTCCAATCATTCATCACTTCATCAGGGATTGTTCCTTATTAATGGTTACGTAAGCACTAAGAAAGGCTAAAGGCTTCCCTCGCTGTTTGAAGATTACAACGGTTGATAAATTGGGTTTCTTATAGAATATATGCAAAGTTTATATTTCATAGATTTTCTTTAACTGCCACTCGTAAGGACAAATCAAAAACAAGTTTGAATTCCATTTAAAACGACGGTTTCCTACTTGGATCTTGAAAATCTACCACAATAAAGGATAAACGCGCTTTCTTTTCCTTTTCTCTTTTTATGACAAAAAAGATTTAGAGAGGGATCGAAATACTCCCACAGGCCTTTCCAATTCTAATGTCTTGTGTGGGAGTAAATGATATCTGCAAACGTGTCGAGGAAATGGCTCATGTGTGTGTCTATATGAGTACCTAGTAATGTCTAACAGCTTGAAATTGCATTGTTTTTATTTTCCCTACCTGACATTCTTCTCACACAGTAATCACCAGACATAAAAACGAGTAGAGAATTGGTACTCAAACAGAAGCCAGGAATTTTGGGGCATTATGATACTAGTATGTAATTCGCTCCATCTCGTCGTCGGACTGCTGCTGCTGCTGTTACTTCGATTGTTTCCAAACGAGTGCTGTAATAGAAAAAAGTTGGATATACGTCAACGCAGTTATCATTTTGTTTATATCGACTGCACATTTACTATAAACGACAGCATAATGCTGCTAAAAAGAAAGTTATTGGAACGTGAAACAAAAAAATGTAACAAATGGATGGATGGATAAGACACAACAATTCCACAACCGTCAATGTCTTCATGATCATCCCGTCACATCTCATCATCTGCAGGCTTTCCATTTTAAGGATTTTAGCCAATATGCTTTAATGGAATGACGATCAGGATGATGATATCAGGAGCAGAGGAGCAGCATGGTTCTGCACAAATAAAATAACAGAAGAGGACTCTGATATGAAATAAAAATAGACGAGATGGAATTATTCGTCATGCTGATGATGATGATGATGTCATCTGGATAAAAAGGTGTAAGCAGGTTTGAATGGTGAAAGTGTCTGCCTTGTCTTGTCAATTTACAGTGATGTGAGGACGAAAACGATGATGATTATGATAGCTCTCTTGGCTTTTTGTTCTGGCCCTCTCACACGTACCTACATGGATAACACTACATATGTTTGTGTACGTAGTCCGTACACATAGGTATATTAAATAGTATCGTGTTATATTATGTGTGTGCACCTTCCTCAGATGGTTGAGCAAGATGACATGGTGTTGATGATGTGTTCCTTTGCTCTGCTGCTTCTCAATGCTTCTCACACTGTAACATGTCAGTCAGTCAGCCGGAGAGTTAGGAAGACAAAAAAGTGTCAGTGAAGAAGAAAGAAAGTAAGAAAGGAAATGGAAAACGGATGAATTAGTTACTATACTACACACTTTGAGTCGCTATCCTCACTATCATCACCATGATTATCACACTTGCCAATTCCAGATGGTATGGCGCATTTATGGAGTAAGGAAATAGACAAAGGCCAAAGGAATCTTTGAGGCATTGAGGATGACGATCATGATGGGTGGATGTAAGAGTGAACTAGAGAAAGTGGGAGCATGGTGGCGGCTTACTAATGAACACAATTCAATCAACACTACTGCCTGCTTGCTTGCTCCGGTGGAAAGTTTAGTTTCACTGGATAAAAACCAACGAAAGACAAGAACAATAACGTGATATATACCCGTCGTGTACTTACTTGTAGTAGTAGGTGTGCGTCAGTTTTCTTCTCCCGTTTCCCGTTCCGTCTGGTAACAAACGAAGGAAAAATGGAATGAGAAAGACAGGGCGAAGAAGGAGACATGTGGCACGTGGCAGTACATACAGATTTGTTGAGTGACAAGCCTTCATTCATTTCCCATGCCTATATCTCCTGTTTGAACTTGAGCACAGCGCACACGACCACTGGGGCTAGGTTGTAGTGTTCCTAATATGGTGATGATATCATCACCATTAAATAGCGAGAACTTTATACGCTCATCCTGTCATGTCAACAAAATCGCTTATCGCACACACAAGCCCCAAAGGCAAATAAAAGTTGTATGCTGTGTGTTGTGTGATGGTGGTCGGCAATCTCTTCTGGCGATTACTGGCGATGACGGCCAAAACACCAGTGTACTGCGTGTAATCCGATGAGAGGGATTATGAGGTTAGCGTGCAGACGATAGGTTGGTTTTCTTCAGACAGTAGTAGTAGTAGTGCAACAAGAACAGGATCATTGTAATATATAGTCAATGGTTGTTTCTCACCATTTTTGCTTTAGCTGTCGGCTTTACTAATGCGGGATGTGTGTAAATTCAATATTTACTGGGATGCCTAGTAGGTAATCTCAATCTAAGCGTGAAAGTCACATGGGCATATTATATGACAATGTGGGGGATCAAGAAAATTGTCGGAATCGAATCGATGTGAAAAGCCAATAATACAAATCATAACCTTTTTGCTGTGTTTCTGTAAAGGTCTGCTATCTCAGTGCTTTAAATTGACGGCTGTACACAAAATAAATGAAACATTTTAAAACCGTATTCCGCAAACCAACAAGTTACACAATATATATAGGTACATACGTACATATGTATAAAAGTCGACTTGTTTTGTCTCCTTGTTTATATGACTTACTGACAGGCAAGAAGCAATTGTATTGCTCATTGAATGACCTATACTTATTTATAGTGGACTTTGTCGAATATTTCATGTAACATTCAACCTGATAGTCAGGCAAAGTTGGTAGTGCCAAAAATAATTTAAGACTTAAATGCATTTTGAGAGAAACTATCAAAACCATTCCCTACTCACTTTCTTGTTTTCCTCGGATGATAATACTGATAATGATAAGCAGGACTTACAATGGATGTACTTGCAGTACATTCACACACATGGAATGTAGAATATTACTATACAACAGTTAAGTACTTACAAGATACGAGACATTTTTGCCAATTTAATAGTATAACCCTTGTAACTGCTGCTGTTCCTCCGTACCTTCATTTAAAACTTCTTCGTGTATTCGTAGAGGAAATCAGGAGGCAGGGGCATACAGATACACAACATAAAACTAAATACATGTAAAAAATATATTGCCACATTGCTGCTCCTATTTGACCAACTTGGTAAAAAACGTAATTGTAGCATTTTATTTATTTACACTGACACGTGTCACTCCTTCACTATAATCGTAAACTGTCGATAGCAGTAGCTGTCCACGCAACCAACTTTTATCGTCGCTCCCACTCTTTGTGTTGATATGATAATGGTGATAGACAGCAAAAACCTTCCTAAAAAAATGTATACCTTTACCAATCAAACATGAAAAATACATATAGGTAAATACATTAGAATTGGTTGAAAATCAAAAAAATCTAACTTTTCAATGATAAACTTTATCAGTTTCAAATGAAAATAAACTAGTCAAAAATAAAAAGATGTCAAATATTTTATTGAAAGTCAAATATAGAATACCTGACTGAGATACTGACATGTATGTAAAAGTGTTCCTAGCATTATCAAAATGTTTTCAACATTTTACGCGTTGTCAAAAATGATGGCAAGATAGTTTCTATTGGTTTATTTACAAACCTCCTTATCTAAGAAATTAATACCAGGGCATTTAACCAACGGTTAACATTAACAAAATACTTGCCACTAGTAAACATACACAGTTCAGAACATTACATTCTGCTACATGGCTACTGCAGTTATACTTTATTTGGAGTAAATGTAATTAAAATGCTTTCTTAGTATTACACTATTGTTGTGCCGCTTCGACTCCTTTGAATAGATTTATTTCAACAACTGTGTGTGCGTAGTGAAGCAGATTACATTTGAAAAAAAAAACCAAGCCAGACTGCGAGACTCGGCGCTACATGACCAGTTATTTTTTTGACGGCTCGCCCGCTGCGTTTGTTTAATTTCATTAATAACAGATTTGTAAAAGGCAGAAGTTAAGCAAAATCCATTTTCTTTTCTTTAATTCATCTCGTCGTCATCATATTTATATCTGTGTCTGTGTGCTGTTGGTACCACGTAAGTAGAACATGTGTATCCTTTCTCCTTCCTAATTCATTTATGATTAAAATGGCATGTTATTTTCTTTATAATGTTATCTCTGCTGTAGACTCTCAGACTTTTTTTTTGCTTGCTGCCGTCTACTCCCCTGCCGTCTTCATTTTCATTTTCTCATCTTGTGTTTGCATCCTCTTGTATGTGTTGAGATATTTCAAGTCAAAATGTAATTTTCTGTTTTTCCTCCCTTTTCTGTCATTCTTTCCCCACAAAACGGGCATTCCAATAAAAACACATGTAAATGCACAAGAAGTTGTAGCTCGATTTCACAACCACTCATATAACAAACAAATTTCTATTGTGGACACGTTTCTCAGTGGTTTCTATTTTACAATTGTATTTTTTTTGTTTTTCTCTGAACACAGTGTGAAATATAACTTCAAACTTTAATTAAGTCGTCATGCTTAATTTTACGTTCTCCTCATTATTATGATTATCCCATATTAATATATGCCAGACAATTGCTACTTACAAACCATGACTTATAGTTTATTTTTTGTTTAGTGCGGTTGTTATTTTGCGTATGCTATATCGAGTGTTGACCGTTTATTCAGCGGTTCTTGTTAATATATCACTACAAAGCTACTGTATTTTTTCTCTTTTCGTCAACATTGAGAATAGGGGCAGTTTTCTTCTCTATCATTTAGCCTTTTAGTTACACTACGGTTTTCTACTGGTGATTGTTGATGTGAGAGCAAAAACAACTGCTGTTGTTGGCTATTGCTATTGCATCAACAAAAGCAAAATAAATATGAAAAAGATCGTATCATCATTATTATTGCGCATCATGTAGTTGGTGTTTGGTGTACCAGTAGTACACGAGCAAGTAAGTATACATGCTCGCTTTTGCTTTTACATCCAAATTACATTTGTTCCGGGAAATAAAAAGTACATACTCAGGTCCTTCTCTTTCACTCTCTTTCGTCATCTCTGTAACTGTAACTACAAAGCCACTTATAAATGATAAGTAGGTACATGCATGTACTACATACTCACTTTCTTCCTCTCTCTCTCTCTCTCTTTTCTTTCTCTTCCGGTTAAAGATAAGAACTTGTCAAGATCTTTCAAGTTAAGTCAAGTCAAGATGACGACGATGAGAAAGCTCAATGGTGAATAGGGAATTTAGCCTTGCTGCATATTATCATCAAAATATGTTCTTTTACCCAAACTCACTCGACTCGTCGTCGTCGCTTTCGTCGAAAAGGGGAAAAAAGTTGAAGTAGTGTTCCGTTCTCTACGAAGAAAACGAAAAAAATATGTTTTTTTCTCTCGACACAATAGAGATAGACAGATGTATGTGTGGTGTTTTTCCTTGCTTGTTCTCATCATCGTCATCATCACCACCACCACTACCATCATCATCATCATATCGTCGTTGTTGTTTGTTTCGATGTAGATGGTACGTCTATTGTAATATAAGTGTGCCACATCCTTCCTTGTGTATTTTTTCTTTTTGAGTGAGAGATAAGGAAACAAAGTGGAGGCTGTAATTAGTAGAAAACACATCATTTCTTATTATTGCCTACTTCTCTGCAGCAAAAGAGACAGAAAACAAGATTCAACAACTGTAAAGAAACTGCACACCCTGTTCTCCGTGTATACATCAAACTTTCTCCATCCTCATATCATCCTCTTGTGATATCCGTCCCTCCCTTAAGACATACGTAGAAGTGGATCAAGTCAAAAGCTTTATACTTAACAACATGAAAAACCCCTGTGCACATTTAGTCGACTACTCTGCGTTCTAC
This sequence comes from Callyntrura guangdongensis, assembly GCA_027744295.1. NCBI lineage: Eukaryota > Metazoa > Arthropoda > Collembola > Entomobryomorpha > Paronellidae > Callyntrura > Callyntrura guangdongensis. The sequence continues at coordinate 8,316 of JAHZNB010003030.1, read as the reverse complement.
GTAAAGTAGAGGATTTTCCTTTATAAATACATATCAGCATATCGTGCAGATTGAATAAATACTAGCCAGTTGATTACTTCACGGAAGTCTGAAACAGCAAACGCTGCTTTGCACTGATGACGATGTGGCAAAAAAACCTGCTTGGGTCCTATTCAAGTAAATTACACTTTTTTTCCGCAAAAGGAAATCTCTTTCACGAAAAAAAAACAAGTTTTTAAAAGGGGACACGTGAAGAAATTTGTAATTAAGCACAGAGAATGTCTTATTTTTCTCAAATGCTGCTATGGGCCATTGAAAATAAGAGCTGGGATTTGCTAGTTTTGACCTGTTATGGCAAGACAACCCAGCAGAAAGAGTTTACAGACACTTAAGACGCAAATTTTAACAAACATCAGGATCACAACTTGGGTGTAAAAGTAATACCCGTAGTGGATATAGTAGTAAAAAAACTCACTTCTCTCCGCGTGGATTAAGTAACTGTGCGGGGGATAAAGAACTGGGGAATCAGTGCGCCGTCGTGCGCAGTCCCTGGTGTTATCTCTTTACTACTCTTTAAAAACGAGAAATACTGCACAGTTAAGATTTTCTTCCATTTTCTCCAACTTGGGGTGTGACGATGATGTTGGCGATTATTTTTTACGTTACCTTTTGTTATGTGTGCGTCACAGCGGCCACATCTTTTTATTTTCCCTGTGTATAGGCAGCTGTTATTTTAGTTACACCAGGGAAATGTACCTTTTTTTAAGGTACTTTGCTCAAGTGTCAGGAAGAATAGTTGGGAAATTGAGGGAAGATGTAAGCATACCCAACCACTTGGACAGGGTTGTAAGACTGATAATTATTTTTACAATTTTATGTGTTGTATAAAGGAGTCCGATTGCATCGACCACTTTTGGCGGCACACACAGAGCATGGTTGGATGTTGTGAGAAAATTACATGAATTTTTCTTCTATCATTTTTACGGCTATCTGGCAAAATAGACTGGCCGCTCTGTTGTGTGCGAAGAAAAGTGGTGTTAAACCATGTCATGATGATAACTCATTACGTTTTTGGTATACACATTCTCATCCTTGGGCTCATTTCCATGATATTGTGTAATTTTCTCTTTGCTGCTTTCATTCTCTTTCTCTCTCTCTCGCACTGTTTCATTCGAATTTTCGTACTGTGTATATATTCGCCGTGCCACCGCCACCATTGCCATATCACACAAGAAATTACAATTAGCCTAGAATGAGCCTAATGAAGATGATAGAAGAGAATAAGAAGAGGGAGGATCGGGAGAACACAACAGCGGAATTTCCACTGTTCTCATTTTCTTGTTTCTCCCCCCCTCTCTCTCTCTCTTGCTAACACACTTGCTGCTTTGTATGCAGGATAACTTGTTTTCTTGGCTCAACGACGACGTACTTTAAGGAAGAATGTAGCACATATATTTACTGTAATAAAGGGGACTATACAGCACCGCCAATGCAAATGGAATGGTGGCAAGCGGAGAACCAGGGTGGATTACATTAATATAATTATACACAGTTAGCAGCGAGAGAGAGAGACGGAGAGAACATAGCATACAAGTCGTGTAAAGAGGCACGTCATCATCATTATCATCATCTTCATCAGTAGCAGTAGTAACGGTATTGGCCAGACCGGCACAAAAACTTAACTGTACGTACTTAAGTCGTTGGTTATCACCGTCATCAGTGATCTCTGCCAAGTCAGATTCTACTGGCACTTTATATTACTCTACTTGTCGTACTATCTATCTATTACGTACGTACGTGTTACTGCTACGTGTGTGTAGCTAAATATAAAGTGTCTCACTTTAGCCCGGTACTAGGCTATGCAACTTTTACCATTATATACCACACTATCCCTGTTTTGTCACACGAAAAAATAGGCAGTGGCAGGGAAGATGAAGAACATAAGTGAAAGCGAAACGAAAGAAAGTGTAGCAATGCTGTACACCATTATAACTACTCAACCAACCAGCAGCACCAGTAGTACTACGACAACTACTGGTTTCCCCTTTGTTGTTGTTCTGGGTAAGGCGAGAAAAAGGAATAGAAAGAGGAAGAGATGTCTGTATGTGTATACTATTTTGCAGCTAAGGAAGCCCGTCCAACTGCCATCACTTTGTCCAGAACAAAAAGTGAGTAAGTCAGCCATAGCTATACACACCACCACCGCCACCAAAAAGAAAAATGGTTTTTGTGAAAAGAGGATTACTTATTTGCTCCCGTATGGATGATGCCAACATCAAGAAGACGTATAGATCGACTCTTATACGACTGCACAGAGAAAGAGAGAGAGAGAGAGAGAGATACAACGCCATTAAAAAGCCTTATATTGCTGCAGCACCACCACCACTACTACCACGACGGACTTAGGGAAGCCAAGAAAACGGGGAACTACTGGATTAGCAATAACAACACAACAACCCAGTAAGTTGTGTCCGCTTTTCTTGTGTACTATTTCTTTTTCCCACTAAACTGCCGTTATAGGGTAGAGAGTTGCAAGTTTCAGCACTTAAGCAAGCACCGCGCTCTATCTTCTTTAAACATTTTCCCAAGCTGGCTCAGTCGGCAAAGGAGTGTGGTATGTAGAAGCGGTATGTACGGACATAATTTTGCTGTTCAACACTTCCATCACCTCATACACCACTACCACCATCACTAGACCAGCTCTGCTGGTTGGCCGCGTTTTTATTGACCTTTAGGCTCAGTGCTTGAAAAATTTCTTATGGATTGGACTCCATTCGCAGAGTTATATTCCAAGTCAAGTGGATAATGTCACCGAGGAAAAAAAAGTATTCCGACGTAGTCAATAATTTCTTTTGAAATACGTTACGTAAGCGCGTACATTGATACCCACACACAGTAATAAAAAGTACCACACTTTTTTTAAAGCAGGGTTTATCTCCTTTTCGGGCCAAAGTAAGAACGTTTTTCAAGCCTGAGAGTTTTCTTGGTAAAATACTGGGCGGTCACACGCTTCTTAAGAAAGTACCCAGTACCCAGCAGTGTTTGCGTCGATACAATCTTTTTTTGAGAGAGAAAGATGGAGAGAAAGAGAGAGAGAGAGTAAAAGATTAAAACATGCTACTGGGGCAATGTTTGGCGCTGCAGACAGAGAGTCGTTCATACATAACTTGATTGTTTGATCAAGAGTAACGCCAAACACGCACACAAATACCGCATCTAGACACGGAATGCGATTATAGAATCAAAACCAAAAACCTACTAGCACGATTGTCGTTTTTACTAAGTTTCAAGCGTTTGTTTTAGTTTGAGTTAGAGTGTTGAATATAACACAATGGCCAATATAGGGAAAGTGACTGCTGTTTGGTTTATAGCTTTTTTTTGGTGCCAGAGAGAAAATGGGAGCATTGATTTGTGACGCTACCACAATGACAGATGTAGACTCAAAAATGCACTAATGTACGACAAGATAAACGAATGATGAGAAATTGACCAGAGGACGTGTGGTGGTAAAAATATACATGGTATTGGCAACATTGCACTGACCTAGTTGGCTGAACAGCTTAAATAAAGTTTGGAGCTACAGAATGACTTTGTTGTTCAAACGCTCTTTTGAGTTTGCTGAGAACTGTTTCGTTACCAGTGGAAATTGTATCAGAAAAGAGCCATATCCTATTGATAACGTATTCCATGTCAATTGCATTCATGCATGTATGCACGCACTTTTTAACAATGCGATTAGCAGGTTGTATTTACGTATTCATGCATGTGGTTGAAATCTGAAAACCAAAAGGACAGATTTGACACATTTTTCCACATGTCAACATTTAGGCACGCCTAATTTTTACTACGGAAAAAATGTTCTGTGGTTGAATTGTGTGATCTGTATTTTAAAAACCGTATTAAAATCCGTCACGTTATCAATGAGTTTCATCATCATCGTGTTTTACGTCATCTTCAGTCTCGACCCCCGGGGTTACTGCTACTTTTAAGTATATGTATATATATTTTTATATGTATCATCTATATCAGTGTATATTAGGCTTATTTTGTGAGAGGAATCTGTGTTAATTTTGTCATGTGTATGATTCAGGGAATCGCAATTTTCTGTGCAAAAATTTAGAGAACCGTTACATGTACCTTGGCTGAATACCATTGCCATTTTGCTATTATTCTGCTAGTTCTGAACTATTTTGTAAACAGATTAATTCGATTCGAGAGATTCTTTTTGCTTTACCGGTTAAATTGTTCGTATTAAAATGTGAGGACACATTCAATCCAAAAACTTCAGCCTATAGCAATTTTTTGACGGAAAATAATTATGTAAATACTAGCACAAATATTACATGGCATGTCACATTGTCGACAATTATCGACAATTCCTGTATAACAAATACAAATGCCCCTAAAACACTATTTTGTGTCACATGACAGCTAGACGTAAAACTTTTTCTTGGCTTGAAAATTAATCATGAAAATATTAGTTGTAAGGGGTTAAATTTCATTAAAACCCCTTAATATGACTGGTAATATTACATATGACCTAAAAGGTTGAAATACTACTTTTCATGAATTTCAACATGGGTCTGGTTGATCGTATTTTCATGTGATACGAAAGCTCAGGATGCTCGCAGTAATCCCAAAAAATATAATTTCTCATGAACTTCCGGTGTCTAGTCCTCACCTTGGTCCCACAGGAATAAAACAATAAACAAGGTGCAACTCTCTCCAAGGTGTTCTGTGTCGAAAACTTTAACTTTACATCCTAAAAATTTGTACGGGTTGCCTAGACAACCTCCTATAAGCAACATATACATGAGATGCAATTATTATCGTATTTCAAAAATTGTGTAACTTTTATGTACTATAGGCACTAGTAGTATGTCACCACGAAAAACTACGGGTCATCTATAATAGGTTTTATTGCAAAAAAATGCGTGTAAATACGATTTATTTTTGTACCAAAATGCCACAAAAGTATTACATTACGTTTCCTTTCACGGGAAACCTTATAACAGATGGAAGTTTCAAACTGACCATGTAACTGCCTATAGATATGCAAGATTTTAAACTGTTACAGCCACTTACTTTTTTATAGCCATAAAGTAGTATTTGATATAATGTAGTGGCAGCGTCATTTATTTCCCGCTTTAACATTTTCTCTAAAACGCATTACAGGATGATCTACATTTTGATAATAGATATATTAGCCCATTATAAATAAAAAGGAGGGCATTTTTCAGCAATCTTGCATGCATCTTCTTTTTCCTAGCTTAGTTTCAAATGAAAAATATTGCATCACATACGCTTTCCCTCCTCCCGAAAACTGTACTACCAAAGCTCAATGACTCCATTTCGTTCCATATATTTTTCTTTTTAAATGGCTTTAGATTTTGGATAAAGATACAACAATACACAGACAGACAGACAGAGAGTGTTCACGAAGCGAAAAAGGGAGGAATGTAAATTGCAAGTCCAACAAGGCACAAGCCTCAGCTGTATTTACTTGTTCGCCGGCATTCCAAGAAGAAAAAGCAGATATCAGATGATCAGTCTTTCTCCAGCAATACTTTTTCTTACTGAATTTTCCATCTCTCTTCTTTCTCGCTTTTTATGTATGCTTGCTGGCAAAGCAAGAATTATTATTGCGTCGTTGTTCCAGTTGTTCTTGTTCTTCTTTAAGCCCCTTCCAAGAAACTGGCAAAAGCAAATAAATTATGGTGTTTTTGCGGTGGTTGGTAGGGTGCTTGTAGTTTTATTCTGTTGGCGGTATCTCCACATATAAATAGGTACATCGAAACGAACCCTCTGCTATTATTATACCACAAGGTATGCCGTATGAGTTTCAAAAGTTGATGTATATTCAAGAAAAGTATCATTCGTAAAATTCAATGTGGTCGTAGCAGCAGCAGCAGCAATGGGTCTTTAAAAGTTAAAAGTAGAGAGAAAGTGTGTGTGTGTTTATGTATGTGTGTACTTTCTCTCTAATAGTTTTCACCATCACTCCACTCTCCTTCTGCTTCTTTTGGGGAAAGCCAATGATATATTGGCTAAAATGAAGTCTCTTCCTACCCCCACACTCACGCATGTAGGTACCGGCATAGTAAACAGTAGAATTGGTTGAAAGTGTTTTTAACAAACTTGTCTTTCTATGTGTCTTGCCAAAAATGCACATGGGTCCTGTTTCAACAAAAGTGTAGGATGGATGATAATACCCTGTGTGTGCGTAGTATTATGTGCAAAAATATGTACCAAGCATAGAGCATAATAATATACTTCTCTATTTTGTTTTGGACTAAAAAGAGCTCTCTTAGGGAGTAATAATAATAATTCTCAGTTTCAGCCAGAAAAGAATACAGGTATTTCCTCTTCTTTTTTGTCTGGAAGAAGAAAAAAGAAATCTTTTAAAGACTGTGAAGCAAGAGGGAAAATAAAACTGCATCACACGTTGGTATACACACTTAAAAATGTATGTGTATATGCGAGGAAACTTTTTTTGTGCAGATTTCTTTTTCCAATTCAAACTACAAAGTGTGTATTATGTTTGTGTGTAAACATGGGTGTGCGTGCAGGTATATATGTATATGTATATATATACTTTGTAGATTTAATTAACACAATTTTTTTCTTCTGAATGTTTTCGCCTGCACAGGATTTAATAAGTATTAAAAATCTACTTGCTTTCATCGTTTTCCTCAGCACTCGGCTAATTCAGCTCCGACAACGCTCTATTAAATTTTTATTTTTTCAAACGTTGCCTGCTTTTCATTTCATCATCATCGTTGAGTTGATTGTACACGGGAAAATGCACACCTAGGTATACTTACAAGTCTGCCTGCCTACAACTTTTCCACACAGACGGAGATGAAGTATGAAGAGGGAGAGGGATGGAAGCTTAATATGAATGGATTTGAGAGGAGAAAAAGAAAAGTCTGAAAATACGCGTCTTCCTCATTTTGCTTTCTCTGCAGTTCCCTCATTCCTATACACGCACACACATACACAGCTTTCATTTTTTTATTTTGACTTTCGTATTCAAGTTTGTCGAAGTATTTATAACTTCTTAAGAAAGACAAACAGCTTGTTCGCTTAGGTATTAGGAGGTTCGCAAAGTAGTATATAAAACGGAAAACCTGTTAATTAGATTCCTTCTATTCGTCATCATCATCATCACTATACCATGTATCATGTCGTACAGCAAAAAATTGGCTTTTCATTAAGTAAAGTATTTCCCTTTCAATATTTTTTTTCTCAAAAGCTGAAAAGCAAGCGGGGTATCCCGTTTAAAATCAGATCCGTGTTTTTACAGTTTCTTGGCAATGGCAATAAGTGTGTAATACGTAATATGGATCAGCAAGCGCGCATACATCTTTTTTGTATTATGGCATTGAAGGGGAAAGGGGTAGAGTTTCTTTGTGAGGATCTTAGTATTGATTATTTTTTAATGTGGATGAGAATGTATACAGGTAGTTACGATTAGTTGGAGAAGATGCAAAAGTCTCCAGAAGGACAATAACCTGCCAATATCTTACAAGACGTTGAGTCTTATTGTATTACCACTAACAGCGTCGACGACGTCGTCATCGTTATATTATCTGTACCCTTTTCTTGAAATCGCTGAAGGAACAATGAAAATTGGATTGAGTGACAACTTTTGGTGACAAGAAACGACATCTGCCCATTTTATCTCGTGTGACGATGACAATAAGCCTCATTGAATTATCTCTTTTTCAAGTTGCTACAGAAAATGAGAAGTTGTCAGGGTAACGCGTGTGTACTATGTCGTGTATGTCTATATATAAGATGTAGATGCCGAGACTCTGTATATGTTGCCAAAATGTCAAAAGTAAACCAAGTGAAAAGAACCTGTGGATTTACTTCTCTGCTGGCTGCCTCCTCACACGACTTCCTTTTTTGCTTCAATTCACTTTTGAGTGAACGACTACGGTAGGAGCACTGGCACATTGGAGCTTGCCTTTGATTTCATACTTGGGTATGCTTGCAACGTTCTGGGCTAAGCCCATTAGCACGTCATTTCTGTAAAGCTTGAAATTGACTGACAAACTACATGTAACGCCGTCCAACAAAAAGTAAGAAACTTGCTAATGCGTATCGCACGACCCTGCCCACCTCTCTACTTTCTATACCCACCACTGAAATTATATCCGGATAGTCTGTCAATTTAGTGTCAGTGTAATTCTGAAACATTCAAAACTACACATTCATACAAAAAATAAAGACAATGAATGGTCAAACTTCTATGCTGTTTGAAAACAGAATTTCTGCGTCGTCAATTCACAAATAAGGGATTTTATGTCAGCAAAAACGTGAGAAAACTTA
>JAHZNB010003029.1:0-14188 GCA_027744295.1 Callyntrura guangdongensis | reverse complement strand
ATGGATTCACCCTTTCCTAATAAAAAGTTCCAGATTGTTCAACGATATTTACGTGTCATTGACTTTGTTAATTAGTTAATCTGGTTCCAACCGTTTATACCATCAGTGTTCCAAGCGCCTTCTATCTGATAAGCTGAAGTTGCAGTTCCCCACATGAACCCATCAGGAAATGTGCCATACAAAAAGTCGTCTTTTGTATTGCTTTCTTTCACTGGCACACGGAAACCTGCAGTAATTTGCAGGAGTGCCAAAAAGGCTCCCAATTTGCAAATTGGCATTTTTAACTCGAAAATAATTTTGTGGTGAGCCGTTGGAGATGGACAAAGTACTGAATGTATTTTCACTTGAAGACGAATTTATATAGTAAAATGTGATTATTAATCTACCTATTTGCAAAAACTGAGTACTTAACATGATGATTATTATGATAAACAATTTTATTTCCAAAGAATCATTTTATTTTTATCATTCTCCACTTAATAAATTACGTTGACAGTTGACACTGGATCAGCGTTGTGATAATGACAAAAAATGGTGTGCAATAACTTGATTGTGTATGGGCTGTTTTGGTAAGTTTCAAGTTTGGCAAACACGACGAGGCATTCTAATCTAATTACAGTTTATGTTGTTTGTGGTTTATGTGGTAACAATAACTACTCGTGTACTCAAAGTGAAGTGGTTTACCTTTGGGGAACGGCTATACCAACATCATTTAATAATTTGCATGAACTTTCAACATGAACTAACATCAAGCAGCATCTATCACTACCTGGTGGTCTGGAAAGTGGGCAAGAACTGGAAATTAAACCTACTTGACGGTCATATAATTATACGGATAATACTAATTGTAAATTACTTGGTACTTCATTTACATAATTAGTGGTATATATTTGGTATGACACATGCGAATAATCCTGTGACAAAATTTGTATGCGTTCATGAAATAATATGTGACTAGAATAATCATTGGTCTCTATGGAGTGTCCAAAATGTATTTGGCACGTACATTTTTAGTATATTAACAAAATAGAGCGAGCATTTATTAAGAGTTCCTTCTGATTTCAACAACTTAATGAATGGTCATTAAAGTCGGTCTTTTATAGAGGTGTGTTTTTTACAAATAATTGTAAATTACTTGGTACTTCATTTACATAATTAGTGGTATATATTTGGTATGACACATGCGAATAATCCTGTGACAAAATTTGTACGCGTCATGAAATACTGCAGTGTTAATATATGTGACTAGAATAATCATTGGTCTCTATGGAGTGTCCAAAATGTATTTGGCACGTACATTTTTAGCATATTCACAAAATAGAGCGAGCATTTATTAAGAGTTCCTTCTGATTTCAACAACTTAATGAATGGTCATTAAAGTCGGTCTTTTATAGAGGTGTGTTTTTTACAAAACCTCTCAATAAAGTTCTCTAATGGAATGGTTGAGTCTTGTATTCACGAAATTTGATTACTAGCAGACTTTTGTATATCGACTTGAAAATTTATGAAAATGATTGCAGTTCCCAAATGTGTTTCCTATTGCGTGTCTCATGCATCTCGTGATGACGGTACAAGACAATGTAACTACTTGTAATTGTAATGTAATACGTTTACTTGTAATGACTTATATGACTATAATAAGTCATAGTGCTACTACAGTGCAGTACAGGAATTTCGCATTTCGGGTCTTGTGTTCCATGGTTGATCACCATACAAATTATTATGTGACTAGTCCTATTCCGTTGTCAGGAAAATTAAAAGGATCGAAATAAAAACCAAATTTTGACTATTAATAAGAACGAAAGTAACGCACTGCACATGTCCGTTGTCCCAGCCAAATAAAACGTTTTCTTGACATAAACGAGTATATTATATTCCTCCGGACGTGGAAATTCTTACTCCGACAAAAAACCTTCGTGCCCGACAGCACTGTCCGGCAGGCCTTTTTGATGCCGAAAACCCGGCAACCGGGTTGCCAGGATACGTAAGAATTTCCACGTCCGTATTCCTCGCCATATAGTTGAGGTTTTCCTAGCTTGCAATTTCAAAATATAAGGATTCAAAATATTTTTTAGTAAAGATAGTAAGTGAATAACAACCATGTAAATGAAAATTTGTAATATAAAAGTAAAAGAAAAAACTCATTGTAAATTTTGCAACTACGTTCTAATTTTCTAATGAGTCTTAAATTTTTTTTTAAACATGTAGCATACATTATTTTGATGATTTAGCTAAATTTCTGGTTAGTTGTGATACAAAGTTGAGGCTTTCCAGCTAGAAATGAGTCACATAGTCACATTTTCCGTTACAAGGCACAAAAGCTTGGTCTTTGGTGTTAATGTACTTACTACAAATTAAAGAAATTATGTTTTCCAAGGAAAAGCGAAAATGTCAGTTTCAAAGTCAAAGTAACTCCCAAGGTCGTATGAATCATCATAAAGTTATATAGATCTCTGGCTTAGCAATACGCGACGTATACCCATCTTGTTCATTTTTCACTGAAGTAATACGTCATGCATGTTACATGTCATATATTTTACCGTGTCGTCCATAAAATTTACGAAGTAAAAATAATGTGCTCGTGCTATATCCTTATAGCTGAGTATTATCCTCTTTACTATTACAAAACTTTCCTGTGATTTTTTAAATATTTGGCAAGAAACCGACCCGAACAGCTTGAAAATAACAGAGAACATAAAATTCTTAAAAATTACTTATGAAATATTAAATTCTGTACATTGCATGAATTATTACAATTTCCGACGTATCATCATACTCCATATGTGCCTTAGATAAAACGAGATGCTGTGTACTTGTATTATTGAATGAATAGAAAATAGAAACGGCGTTACTGCAGCAAACGGTGTGCAATATTTCTAGAATAGAAGCCCAGCAAAAACTCGGCAGTATGCATAAGAAGAAGCATATTGTAGTTTTTGTAAGCTTCCGTTGGTTCTAATCAGTTATGTTTTTTGCGTTGTATTCACTATTGTGCTTCTACTAAGTGTGATTGTGTGGAAATACACAATCCCATTTGTACTTGGAAACTTTTCAAAACTAGTTCAAAAGTGGGAATGGAAAGTAGTTTTGCCAAAGCAGAAGAAACGCTTCAGTACAAATGTGCCAACTAGTTACGCACGTTCATTTATGTCCGGTGCACTGCGTTTAATTGATTTTCACATACAAATCAACTTGATAAAATCATCGAAATAGTTTCATATACACAAAGTTTTAGTTTAATTAAAATTAAACGACACCATTATTTGCATCGTTCCACAACATAATTCACGACTATTTGATTAGAACATCAGTGCTGCTATAGCAACACAGTACAAATGAAATAGTTTCAAGTAAATTTTGTCGCATATTTTAAAGATACCATGGAAATGGAATTGAATTGTAACCATTCTTTAAATCAAGAGGAAAAAGTGTCTCAATCTGCTGATGTACTTCCAATTGCTGACCGAACAACAGAAGAATCTGTATCATATTGTGATGGTCTTGGTGGTGGTGATGGTGAGGAGGCAACAGAAAAGGAAGTAGGTATAACAAGTGCATCGTCATCATTATCATCCGTGGGAGAAGCCAACAGCACTTTAGGTATACAAAGCAGCTGTGACAACACCGACCATAGTTGCCGTGATAATAATGGTCATGGTGACGATGATGATGGTGGTGGTGCATGTGCCGTTGCAGAATCTGGGAACGAGGCTGCACTGGGGTGCAACGCAGAAACTCTTTCGTATCCACACAGTGTACTTCTCACAGAGCTTCCCGTTCTCGTAAGTAGGCACATAACCTGACCATGAGTGATAGTGACACTTTAACGCTTTGTTGGTGTAAAAAAATCTTTGCTGCTGCGAACCGAGGGTATTTCGTCATCGTGTGAAAAAGGGGCTGGCTGGCTTGCATATATATATGTTATGAAACGTATGCTAATTCTCTTCAGGTAAAAATATTTACATTTTTTTGCTTGTGCAGGTCATTGAGGAGATTTTGAAGCAGCTTGACACTTTCTCGTTACTGGCCCTTCGAGTCACCTGTCACACAACAAAAATTTGGGTAGACTCCCAACCCAACTTTCTGTCCAATTTCCACGTAAATATTCCCTCAAATGACAGCATGTCTACCTTGGTAAATTATTTTAAAACATTTCCAACCACGGGCAGGTGGNACAAAAATTTGGGTAGACTCCCAACCCAACTTTCTGTCCAATTTCCACGTAAATATTCCCTCAAATGACAGCATGTCTACCTTGGTAAATTATTTTAAAACATTTCCAACCACGGGCAGGTGGAGGTCAGTATCTCTCCCAGACAAGGCCTTTACAAATTACCCCAGCTTTCCTAGTTTTGTCTCCATTTTCAGCAGCCACTTGACCACTCTTCACCTTCACCATTTTAATGGAGGTCTTGCGCAAATCTTGTTCTTGTCCTCTTTGGACTCACTTGAGATTCTGAAAATTGATGAAATGGACCTCCGTCAAAATCCCACCCTTTTTATCGCTTCGGATAAGATGCTCAAAGCGTAAGTGTCCCACGCTATTAGATATATTCACAGAGTTGAAGGGTTTCAAAATTGGAATCATTTATTTTAATGAAGTGAAACAACTGTCATTCTACCAGACATTTCTTCAGAGGTGCAAAATGCTAAAATTACTCAATGTTCCTAAATCCCAAGGTCCGTCCTCTATTAGTTGGGAGTCACTAAAGCAAGTGCAACTAAAGTGGCTTATTGGGCCGATACGAGAGTATCTACACAAAAAACCAATGACAAAACCGATAAAAAGTGACATTGACATTTTGGACGTGGATGGGCTCTTCTCTCGACATTTTCCGGGGGTGGCCGAAGCCTGTGTCCAAATCAATGCCAGAACAAAGTTTGAAAAGGTTAACGAAAAACACGTGAAGTACCTGTTTACCCATGAAGGTGATATTTTGCAGAAGATTGTGTCGTTGCGAGAAAAAATTGACGACAGGCGCTCCATTGACAAGTGGGATAAACTGGAGAGATTGTATGTCCGCTCGTCTCGATGTGACGTACGAAATATGTATCCCCCAGAAACAAGGTCTTATCCCCAACTAACTTATTTGACCATCGTGATGGATTCGAGGAGTCGGGAGGATCCAAACCTTGGAATGCTGTATAGACTTATCCAATTGCTAGTTGTGGGCCGCGAACGGGAGTCTTTGAGGGAGTTTGTATTACAATGGCCCCAGTTTTCCCATGACACCCCTCAGGATTACGTAAGGGCGAGAGATTTTGTGGGAGGGTTTGGAAATCTGACGAAGTTGCATGTTACCGGATGGACGGTGCCAGACGAGGATTTTTTGTTGGTGCTAGAAATGCTGGGAAAGTTGAAGGTATTGATTTTGGAGGATTGCTTGAATTTGACGGATTGGGGGTTGCTGGGATCAAAAGAATTGGACCAACCAGCAATTCTGAATTTAAAAGGTGAATAAAAAAAGTGTCAAACAATTTTAGATGCAGAGAGCTTCATGTGAAGATATCGGGTGGCTTTTTATATTTCATTGACAGATTTAAAAAGACTGGAAATTCGCAACCGCAATAATAAAGGCTTCATCACGGATGAGTGTTTCGACCGCGCGTTTAAGCATCTACGGTTAAATTTCTTTTTAGTGGAATCATTCCATGTAAGGCATATTATAATTTAACTGTTTTTTAAAACACTAGAGCAAATGTTTAACTAAAGTATATAATATCTAATAATGACGCTTCATAAAACTTGTCATGTTGTTATGTAAATGTTTTAATAATTACCTAGACTACCATTAACGGATACCAGAGTCTAGCCGATGGAGAGTTTAAATACACCGTTGTTAAACTTCCTTGTCCAAATCCTCTGCCTCGTGGAGTGCTGACTGTAGAGGATTTTGTTGTATTTACTACCGCTAATTTCCCTCATGTTTTACATTTGTAATCATCGTTTGAATTTTTAATGTACCTACAAAGTAATAGTAGCAAAGTGACAAAGTATTCACCAATATGACCTTGACCCCGTTGACGTAGGGCGTCAGACTTTTGTTCACTTTCAGAGGAGGCCATAGCCTACCTATATACAAAGTTTGGTGAAAATTGCCACACAAATACCAGAGATACACCGAAGTGTCCTTTGACTTCGATTACCTAGGGCGTCAAACTTTTGTCAACTTTCAGAGGAGACCATAGGTTAACTGTATACAAAGTTTAGTAAAAATCGTCCCACAAAAACCAGAGATACACCTACGTGACCTTTGATCCCGTTCACCGGAAAACCCCAAAAATCATTCCCAGTTGAGCCTTAGGAATGAGAAACCGATTGGCGAAAACAGAATTTCAAACCATTTTCGAGTTAACGCATGAACGGACAGACAACGTAAAGTTATTAAGTGACTTCGTCACTTAATAAAATAAACATACTTTACGCAACAGCGAGGACAAGTTGGATTTTCACGAACTAGGAACTCAAAGTCTGTGCATTTTCTTAAAACTGTTGTTAATTTAAAAAATTTACGTGCTGCAATAAAGCTACCAACAAGACTTTTTATTATGGTGTACATCATAATGTGTGATGTGTGTAGCTAGTTACTAGCTGCTAGTAGATGATAGATACCTTACATGCGTTGCATCAATTACTATTACTAGTGTTACACCAGCAAAATTAAAAAAACATAGTTAACCGGAAGTAAAAACATGAGTGACTAGTGCATAGTGTGTATAGAATCCTGATGTAAACATTATTACACTATCCAGTAAGCAGTTGTCTTAGAATAATAGAGAGGATTCGTCTTTCAATAAAATTCACAATTCGTTCAATCAAGATTACTTCAACTTAGGAACACCCTCCCCCACCTTACAGCATTCAAATAAAGTTTAATCTGATGGTTGTATAATGCAAATACCATGTAGTTTTTTAAACAACCATACTTGCACAGTAGTATTGTAGATTTTAACAAAAAAGTAGAGTCATTGTGGATGTTCTTTTCGTCATCTACCTAATTGCTTTTGTGCTATTGTCAAGCCAAGGTCATTAACAAGCAAAATATGCATGCATTACCCGACGACAGCTATGGAAGACACGACACGTGTAAAAAATAGACACAATGCGTCAACAGGTTGTTTCCATGTATTTACTGTGCAACTTTTATCAAATAAAAGTTGATTTAGAACGTTGTTGAACACTGTGATCTGCGAAAAATAAATGAGCTTCAACTTTGAAATACAGACGTTCCCATGTTATTTGAGTACCCCTCAATCTTGCCAGAGGCAGGTCGCTAAACAAAGCAACAACTTAACTCAAAATCAGTAGGTACTTATTTCTTTACCGATAAAGTACGCACCTACTATCGCTCTCATCGAATTAACAATTCAGTGGGAGATTTTTACACCAAAGTGGTAATTTTGCTTGAGTAGTACAAGTTTTGTGGAAACGGAATGTAAATTGCTACTTAGATTTTATAATTTTATTTTATTTCATAGGTGATTCTTTCACACAGACTGACAGACAAAATATCATATAAACAGTAAGTTTTACGACGTAGTGCCTTAAATTTACAAATAAATGGGATGTGAATATATTATAACCAAAAGGGGAAAATGTGCAATAGATTACTTGGTATTTTTTTTAGAAATAGGGATGCACAACGTGTGTACCAAACACTAGACACAAGTGCACAACTATTGCCTTGTCATTATCATGATTAACACCACTGTCGCACCTTACTATTCTGGTTTTTAAAGTGCTGCTGATCTTGGCCTTGAATTGAGCGAATGTAATCAATATAATAAAAAGACATTTTTTCTGATGAGAATAGTAAATGACAAGAAAAAGTCATAAAATGAAAGGCTTTTGAACATTCACAGGAGCTCTGTTCATTAGTCACAACAATAACACCAGCAACAACTGTACCACCAGTGGGCCTGGCTAGGCGCTGGCACACAAGCATTCACCCTCGTTGCGCTGTTCATTGAGATTCTTTAAGTCATTTACCGGTAAAAATAATAATGCAATGTACCCTTTTATGGAAATAGACAACGTCCTTTTAAGTGGTGTACTACAGGTATAAAATACACGGCACGCTGTGCAGTGTATGATTAATTAAGAAATGTGACACGTGAAATGTCAATGCGCTTTGTATTTAGAATTTTATGCACTAATTGGTCAGCATATTACGACTATGCAGCATCCTTCTGATTATCATCTGCCCGTGAATGTAAAGTACTAAAACCAATTTTTTGATTATCTGAATAAAATGCTTGCTTTGTTTTACACTCACCTTTCCTCCGTCATTAATAATAGTAAGAATTTTTGTACTGAAGAGTTTGTATTTAGGCTACAAAAGTACGTTAGATTGGGTTGCACTTGCATGCATTTGTTTTGTAATATTTTATCACTACCCACCCTTTGACGAATCTGTCAGTGACTTTAGAATATACTTGGGGTGGCGTGTGACTTGACTCGTAACAGAAAAACCAACGGCACGGGAGAATTTGTGTCATTAAAATCAAAATTAAATACCGTATAGGTTTCGTCCTGTATTATTTTTTAAAATATGCAAATTTTGATACCTCATAAGAAGGCATGATAACGATGGCATAGTTTCCAGATTTATAAAAATACAGCCGAAATAGGGTCAAGTTACCCAGAGTACTTGTATAATGAACTAGTACAGTGTACATGCGCGTGCACGCACAATAAAGTTTTTTAAAACAATAAATACTATTTACTATTTATACAGCGTAATTGTAGTTTCTTGGGTTCTTCCCTAACGTAATTACTTCTATGATGTATGCTTTTGAATATAAACATGTACTACTGGTTTCAAAGTTTTTCCGTCATGTAAGTGCATCAAAAAAGACGATGCGAGTTGGCGAGCACAACTCTAACGATAAACAAATAACGAGGAGTTTATTGTGCACAGAAACTAGGTGTGCATATAATACAAAGTAATTATTATAATTTTTATTAGTTATGTTCTGTTAAGATAATTACATGAAATCGTGACGGTCACGTGAGCAGGTTAAATCCGATGAAAAGAGTAACGAGACGATATGATGAATGGTCGCTGATACATTGTTTACTGTGTTTACTCATTGTCGGTTGCTTACCTCACGTGATTTTTATTTAAAGCTATTTAAAGTTTTTCTGATAGTCATCCATTAGTAGCATGGGATCAAAGATAAATACCCCTGGAAAACGCGTCAATTATTATTTTAAAATCTGACGCAGATCAATTTAAAACAGGCTACATAGTGTTTCTTGTTTTAGCCATGACACGAGATTCACGGTGCAGGAACGCTGTAACTGAAAATTTTCAATTCCTCCCTCTCTACTCCACAAAGAATACTTAATCATATAAACAATCTTTTCCAGATTTTCTTGCCAGCGTCACTTTAGCTACTTTACTGTTATCACAAGTTTGAAGTGATTTTTATTCTGCCTTATACTTACACCATATATTTACCATATGTCAAAGAGCTGAAACAAAAAACCCAATCGAAATGTTGGGATATAACATTTATGAATTATTTCCAGTTTCCAGTTCATTTCCCTTTTTCATGTGATCAAAAAATTGAAAACAGAGATAAGAAGTAAACTTAGTATAAAGGAAACATTTGTACAAATGCAAATGTAAATTAAAGGGTTCGTACTTTTTGATTACAAAAATTATGTTTGGAAAACGTGATTTCTCCAGTGGCCCTCTGGGATCCAATTATACCACAACCGAGTTACTTTTACTAACTTAACGTAACTCACAATGCACATGCATCGGGGATGCACACTGAAGTATCGGTTTATCTCAAAGAAAGAACAAGCCAAGTTGGAAGTTGAAAGACGTGTTTAATATTTTACATTTTAATTAAATTTTATACCTAAACTAATACTCAAGCTAGCTAAGCATACAACATAAAGATTATCATCTGTACATCTCTTTTACTTAAATTGGTACTTGGTACTATTATTCATTATTATATAATATATTGATATTACTACGTTACACGTGGATGTGATACAAAGCAGACGAGTAAGTCATACCAAAGTCAAAGATATTACCACCTTATACAACACAACAACACAAGTACTCCACATAATATTCTTGTAACAATGACCATGCAAAGTTGTCCATGCCAAGTTTACTTTTTTTTCTTCTCAACATATTTTTTATTATTTCACCTCGTTGGACAAAGCATACTAAACTTTGGCTATTCTTACCCAATAACAATAGTAATTGCTATCATCGTCCTAATCGTAAGGTGAATAATAATTATGGTCAGTTTCTTACTAACCAACAACCATTATATTGAAGCGCAAACCTTACAACTTGTATCCCTACAAACTTAACTTTTGTCTTACACTTTCATATAGTAGTTTCTTACCACTACCACACCATTGCCTTTAATTCTCGCCTGCATTCTGTGGTCTGCGTGTAACATCTCTACGTTTTCATATTATCTTAGTCGTTCCATTCGAGTTGCTTACTGTTACTGTTGTTGGATGTTCGCTGACAAGTAAAGGGGATAACATGGATGATGGAATGAGAGTACAATTACAGAATTCTCTCAGTCACTAAACTTGGCACACACTACTCATCATTCAGAACGGCATATTATTATATGCCGATTTAAAACTATCTAAAGTCCATCAAGAGAGGGAAAAAGAATTGGCTAAAGTTCATAGTACGTACCTAGACACATGGCCACGACAAATAAAAAAAATTCACAATTGAAATCAGCTCAAAGATAATTGGCGTGGATTACATTATCCTTCTTCTTTCTTTGTAGTGAATTCCTAAAACTGTGAAAAGAGACGTCGTGTATATCTGATGTTTGTTTGAAGCTCAGTATTTGCATTTTACTACATGCGGACATACCTGTTCAATTGTTTCAGTTTTTGTTGGAGATCATGTAAGTTTCAGTCACTTGTGTTGCATCTGTTGTGGACTAAACAGCTCTTCAAATGGTCACTGCTGAGAGTGTTTGATAGTGTAGCAGGGAGAGGAAGATAGATATTCCCAAGGTTGAGAAGCACAAGGGATTTTGTCAACAACAACGTAGTGACATTAAAATTGGGAGACGGAAACGAATATTTTAGGGGTAAAATGAGAAAATTGGAGACAATGGGTAAATTAACGGCTGGGATCATCATGTGTCTAGTTTATCTAAGTTGTCAAGTGGAGAGTGTTTCTATTGAAAAGTTTTTGACCTTGACATATCCGGAAAAGATGACCCTGGACAAGCTGAAAGGACGAGTGGCAAGTAGGGTGCCGCATGACTACATGAAACAGGATGCGTATCTAATCTTGTGGGTGAGAGGTGAGCTGGGAACATTTTCAAAAAAATAATCGGAAAGCTGAATAAATAAATAAAATATTTCATTCGCCCATTGTAGCGTCAAACAATGACGCGGACTCTGCGGAAAAGATGCTGCTGGATAATTTGAAATGGAGGAAAGAAAGGAACATGGACGGAATTCACAAGGAAAATTGGTCTGACATGGAGTCTTTATATCCGTATACTGTCAAAGGGGTAGATAAGGAGGGTAAACCATGTAAGCTAAATAAAGTTCAAAATCAGGATTTATCAGTTGTAAATGTCAGTATTACTCGTTTGTTTAAGAATTTTACTGCCTGAAATAATTTTAGGTAATCTGCGATGCGATGCGCCAATGAGTATTTCTTTAATGATACAAGCAATTTTATGCTTACTCAGAATTAAGGATGAACTACAGAAATTGCTTTTCTGATTCCATTTTCAAGCAAAATCATTTGCAAAGTACATCGTCTAGTAATCTTTATTACTCCGTTTTGGAAGTCTAAATTTTATTTCGTTTGTGAATCTGTAAAATTTTGCAATATGAGCACATGGTGTAGGTGTAATGTCTGGTTTTCAGAGTTTAATATTTTTAGGTAGTTCTCACGAGCTATACCTATTTAATACGCATGATGTAGTTATGCCATTAAGCCATATTTTATCGATTTCGACTACTAATATCAATTCACAAAGAACAAAGCCAGAGAAAATTACAGAAAAGACCACTCAACCCACAGACAGAACACATGCCTCGCGCGTTTGTTGTTGTCATCCCCAAAGTTAATTAATCACACATATTGCATCAGTCCCCTGTCCCTTGATAATGACCCTTATGAAATTTTTTTTTCGTTTTGATCATTGCTTTCAAAAAGATTAGCAAACTCACGTCCTCGAAAACAAAGGCAATGAAGGCTGTACTAATGTGTTTTCTAATATTTTTGTGGTGTTGTTGTTTTTATTGCAGTGGTCTACATTAAGTTTGGCGAATGGGACGTGCGTAGGTCAGTTGTCACAGGACAGCTAAACAGGGCCATGCGATACATTGACAAAATGTTGGACGACGGATACCGACACGTGGTCAAGCTACAAGAGCAAGGCAAAAATGCTACACAATATGTTTTGGTAGGTTGCCTTCTTTAGTATCTTCGTTTCATTACTTTGTTAAAAATGAAAGGCCTTAAACTTTACAGTATTATTGCGCAACTCCAAATCCCAAACCTCAACGAATTTTGTTGTACGTTTTTGTGCTGTACGTATGTGATTATTATTGACCATTTTTTACGTGAATAGGTATATCTTTTAGTAAAACCACCAATACGATTCCTACATATTTAATCTTTTACGATATGCTGTGTTACTTATCAAATTTTCATAATCAGAGAACCTGACTGACGCAATCAAAAATTATCGTTGTGAAAATTTTACCCGCCCCGTTTCTCTGTCTTTTGTAGATATTAGACCTGGAAGATTACAACGTTGTACAACAAGGATGTATCTCTTGTAAGCGAAGAGAGACCTTTTACAAACCTGTACTTATTACTTTTAATCCAAACTCTGAATCATTTTTGGGAAAATAATCTGGTTTCTTTTTATTGCTTCGTTGGTTTACAGGTATGCCATTGTTCCTCTACTATGTACAGACGCTCCAAGAACATTTTCCATGGTCAAATGATAAAGCTATTTTAATAAATGGTATATAATATATGTAATTACAAATGTACACAAACTTGCTCCACTATCCAATCCCACGCTTTTCAACGTAATTTATGTTAAGATTGAAAGCGGTGCTTTTTAAATAGTATGCTAGATACCTATATTTGTTTACTGCTCCTTTTTAAAGATTGTCTTGCTTAAATTGATAGCGATCCCCGGAGAAAACTTTACTGTATACTTAAAATACTATGTATGAATGTTTCAAGTCATATTTGTTATTTTTTTCCCCTAAAAAAACAGCTCCGTCAATTTTTGAAATTGCCATGCGTCTTATCCGTCCGATTCTATCGCAGCAAGTCCGAGATGCCACGGTTACCTTTGGAACGAACAAAGAGGAATGGCAAAAGTACTTGAGAAGCATTATACGGACGGAGCAGTTACTCAAGGACTATGGTGGCAAATTGGAGCAGGATGAGCCCAGTCGAAAATAGACGGCGGTGGAGTATTAGCTTGTGCCATATTACTATAATAATTTATTAAAATTCGTACTTTACTAGAGGCTGGTGTGTATCTTATTAGTTTTAGGCAATTAGTGTTTATTGCCGTCACGTCGAGACTGGTACATATTTATCTACACAAGCACAAGAACGGAAATGGGTATCCTCAACAAAGAAAAGCATCGGCTTATAATTTAGTATAAACCAACATTGGTTGCTTGTTAATGTTTAAGAATTTTATGAATGGTCGGTTATGGTTGAATCAAAGCCGATCGCCGGTGTTTTTGTACTGTATCATATGTACATAAAAAATCAAAGTATTACGATTAGTTTTTGTGTTAAATGAGAAATTTGTTTTTTAATTGGGATGACTTCGCAGAACAGCAGAATTTTGTAAAATCATCACAGGACCTCAACAACTCACCCCACATTCTTTTTTAGTAATTATTATAAACCTTTATTTTTTTAAGTCGTGGTATGTACAGTTTTTTACTTTATAAATTTGACAGTAGCAATTATAAAAGCTAAAACGAAATATACCATCATGTAGGCAAAACTACAAGCGAATCCAGGCCATACATTGGGATGCGTAAACTCCCAACCGCGTGTTGTAATGGATCGCATGGCCTCACACGCTAATGTGCAGGGGAGAACGTACGAAATTTTCTGGAGAATCACAGGCATTCCTTCAAGGGGCCAACAAATTCCAGAGAGAAGCATGTTTGGCA